>CAIGQZ010032693.1:7714522-7734775 GCA_903798205.1 Danio tinwini
ATAATGTGATATATTGAATAATAATGTGATATATTGAATAATAATGTGAAATATTGAATAATAAGGTGATATATTTAATAATAAGGTGATATATTGAATAATAAGGTGATATATTGAATAATAATGTGATATACTAAATAAGAATGTGATATATTGAATAAGAATGTGATATTTTGAATAAGGTGATATATTGAATAATAATGTGAAATACTGAATAATAAGGTGATATATTGAATAATAAGGTGATATATTGAATAATAAGGTGATATATTGAATAATAATGTAAAATATTGAATAGTGTAATATATTGAATAATAAGGTGATATATTGAATAATAAGGTGATTTATTAAATAATAAGGTGATGTATTGAATAATAATGTGATATATTGAATAAGAATATGATATATTGAATAAGAATGTGATATATTGAATAAGAATGTGATATATTGAATAATAAGGTCATATATTGAATAAGGTGATATATTGAATAATAAGGTGATATATTGAATAATAATGTATATTGATTAATAATGAGAGAGAGAGAGAGAGAGAGAGAGAGAGAGAGAGAGAGAGAGAGAGAGAGAGATAGAGAGAGAGAGAGAGAGAGAGAGAGAGAGAGAGAGAGAGAGAGAGAGAGAAGCCCTAAATTAAAGTATAAAGACGTCTGTGTTCTCCTCAGATAATGATGTGAAACCTGAGCTCTGTGTGAACACCTGTTCAGCCGGACTGAAGATCACTGACATAGATTTACTACAAACTTCAAGGTATTTTACTGCACTTTTCATTCTGTGCTGCAAAAAACACTTATTCCCCTTGTTTTCCAAAGTCTCACCGTTCAAAAAACACCCAAAAAGCAACACTGTTTTCCAAGAATACACATCTTGAGGACAGCACTGTTTTAATTACTCAGTTTCTGAAGATAAGTAGTTGCAAACAATTGATATGGGCTGGATTTAAACAAACAAATCGAGTTGAACATTACTAATTTTAATTTGTTTGTTTAAATTTAGTGCATACTAATTGTTCGCAACCCCTTAAAACAACAGGCAAATCAATGAGTTTTTCTTTTCAGTGTGGTTTTAAATATAAATATGACAATAACTGGTGTGAACACTTTATTTACTGTAAATACTAAACTTGATTCACATCTCAGTGACTCCTATGAATGAGTTATTTTGATCATTCACTTAGAGAAATAATTAAATGGATTTCTGGATTGATAATCCTTCTGTCCATTCATACATGTAAATATCTATTGTCCATCCATCCATGGATAGGTCCATTCATTCCTTCATCCATCCATCCATACATCCATTTATTCCATCCATCCATCCATTCATCCATTCACCTCATCCATTCATCCTATATCCATTTATTAAGTCCATACATTCATCGATCCATCCACCCATCCTACTATAGATTAAATTATCTATATCCATGTTTTAACCTCAATTTCTATCTATCTAGGTTGTCATTTATGTGAATATCCATCCACGAAAACATCTATTTGTTGGTCTCTCTATCTTTTTCCCATCCAATTATCTCAAGATCAATGCTTTTATCTGAATATCTATCCATCCTATTTGTCTGTATTTCCATCCATTCACACAACCCACCCACCCATCCATCCATCCATCCATCCATCCATCCATCCATCCATCCATCCATCCATCCATCCATCCATCCATCCAATTTAATATCCATGCATTTTTCAATCCATCTACCAATCCATCCATCCATCCATCCATCTAACTCTCCATCCATCCAACTATCCATCTAAATATCCATCCATCCATCCATGCATACAAATATTCAACTATCCATCCATCCTTCCATTCATCCATCCAACCATCCATCCATCCATCTATCCAATCCAACTATCCATCAATCCATCCATCCATCCATCCAACTATCAATCCATTCAACTATCCATTCAAATATATATCCACCCATGCATTCAATCATTAAACTATGTTTTCAACCATCCGTCCATCTATCCATACTACAATCTATCCATCCACGCATCCAACTATCATCCATTTATTCATTCATTCATGCATCCAACTATCATCCATTTATTCATTCATCCATGCATCCAACTATCATCCATTTATCCATCCATTCATCGAACTATCAACCAATCAACCATCCATCCATCCATCCATCCAACTATAATCCATCCATCCATTCATCCATCCATCCAACTATCAATCCAACTATCCAACCATCCATCTACCCATCCGTCTGTGCAACTTAATATCCATGCATTTATTGGAATATCTTTCCATTCAGGTTTCCATTTATGTGAATATCCATCCATGAAAATAACAATTTACAATTAAAATTTTACAATTTAATAACATCCATCCATCTATCCATCCTTTCATCCATCCATCCATTCATATATCCAATGATCTCAATATCCATACTTTAATCTGAACATCTATCCGTCCAGGTCTGCATTTATTTATGTGAATATCCATCCATTAACCCACCCCTCCATCTAAACTGGTAGACATGCAGATCAGCATCAGCAGCTCACACACATCTGTCCTTCTCCTCCTTTAATTAAGTCCTGTAATTGGCTCAGATTCCTCCAGAGATGTGGCTGTAATCTCAGCGTGTCTCTCCAGCCTGCGCTGTTTAGACGGCTCATGTTATTGTGCTGCTCAGATGCGTCGTCTGCATAAAAGCAATCTCAGTGAGCGCTGGAGTGGAGTGGACTGTGATTGGCTGCGGTGCGTCTCGACACGAGAGCGGCGCAGAAGAGCACACACTCCTGATTAGCGGCATAGATCCGTCCCTCAAGAGCGCCTCTCTTGCTAACAGAGCTGTTAGAGAAAGCATTTGACCTTATGAGGCCGCGAGCCTCTGTTTTGTCTGCACGGCTATTGGCAGAGATGAATCCGCACACTTTAAGAATGAAGTTCAATGAAAGCAATTCTCGGAAGTCAAACATCTCTCTGTGCTTCAAAACGTCACTACTCTTCTTTGTGAGCATGCTGCATCCTGCTAAAGCCCACAAATTGCTCTTAAGCCACAATGCACAGGAAACACTCCCAATTTTTGCTGGTAATTTCTCTCTCTTTTCCCAACCATTTGTAAATCATCTATTTATTCATGCATCTATTCATCATTGGTTAACACTCTACTTTCTATCTCTCTATGATGCACTATCCATTCAACCCTTTCTTTTCCCATCCAACCATCCATCAGTCTATATATTTTCTATTTATTCATTTGTATATTCTCTCTTATCTACTTTCTATCCATTGCTCCATCCATCCATCCATCCATCCATCCATCCAACTATCATCCATTTTTCCAACAATCCAACTATCCATCCATCCATCCATCCATCCATCCACCTGTCATCCATTTACCCACCCATTCATCCCATCCATCCATCCAACTATATATATCCAACTATCAGTCTAACTATCAATCCAACTATCCATCTATCCATCCACTTATCCATCCATACAACTATCAATCCAACTATCCATCCATCCAACTATCTATCCATCCATCCATCTGTCATCCATTTATCTATCCATCCATCCATCCATCCATCCATTTATCAATCATGCCAAGCATCATCAACTAGTTAGTCCAACTATCAATCCAACTATCCATTTATCCATCCATGCATCAATCCATTCATCCATCCACCAATCCATTTATCCATCCATCCAACTATTAATTAAACTATCCATCCATCCATTAGTCCAACTATCAATCCAACTATCCATTTATCCATTCATGCATCAATCCATTCATCCATCCATCCATTTATCCATCCATCCAACAATTAATTAAACTATCCATTCATCCAACTATCAATCCAACTATATACCTATCCATCCAACTATCTATCCATTCATCCATCCATCCATACAACTATCATCCATTTATCCATCCATCTATCCAACTAGAATCTATTTATCCATCCATCCTTCCATCAACCCAACTATCCATCCATCCATCAAACTATCAATAAAACTATACATCCATCCAACCAACTATCCATCCATCCAACTATCATTCCAACCATCCATCCATCCAACTATCATCGATGTATCCATTCAACTATCCATCCATCTAACAATCTATCCAACTATCAATCCAACTATCCATCCATCCATCTAACTATATATCAGTCTAATTATCAATTCAACTATCCACGTATCGATCCACCCATCCATCCATTTATCCAACTATCTAACCATCCATCCAACTATCATACATTTATCTATTTATCCAACTGTTATCCATTTATCCATCCATTCAACTATCATTTCAACCATCATCCATCCACCCACCCACACATCCATCCATCCAACTATCTATCGATCCATGCATCCATCCATCCATCCATCCATCCATCCAACTATCCATCCATCCAACCATTAATCCAACTATCCATTAATCCATCTATCAATCCATCACACTATCAATCTAACTATCCATCCATCCATCTAACTATCCATCCATCTATGTATCTATCTATCCATTCATCTATCCATCCATACATTATTCTAACTATTATTAACTATTAGTCCAACTATCAATTCAACTATTCATTTATTCATTTATCCATCCAAATATTTAGTCATCCATCTATCCAAATATCCATCCGTCCAAATATCTATCCATACATCCATCCATCCATCCATGCATTCCTTCATCCAACTGTCCTTCCACCCATCCATCATCTATCCATCCATCCAACTATCCTTGCATGCATCCATCTAAATTATTTGTCCATTTATGCTCTATTGATCTGTTAGAGAAAGCATTTGACCTTATGAGGCAGCGAGCCTCTGTTTTGTCTGCACGGCTATTGGCGGAGATGAATCCGCACGCTCTAAGAATGAAGTTCAATGAAAGCAATTCTCCACAGTCAAACATCTCTCTGTGCCTTAAAAGGCCACGACTCTTCTTTGTGAGCTCCGCCGCGTCCTGCTGAGGCCCAGAAATCACTCTTAACCCACAATGCACAGGAAACACTCCCAATTTTTGCTTGTAATTTCTCTCTGCCGGTGGTGACCGAACTGAGAGAGTGATTCACTGAGGATTCCTCTATTGTCCTTACACAATTATTTTTGAGTGGGTGATGATGAGCGGAAACAATGAAAGTGAAAGCTTTGCTCCCTGAACTGATTCTGTGTGTTTTTTGACAACGAGCCACACAGACCGAACACGGAGGCACTGATAGCTGGACTGAATGGTTTCAGTGTTGTGACAGCAGTGTAATGTGACAACAGGCTACAAAACAACTGTACTGTGAGCCATGACTATAGTAAATGTGACAAGCACTGGTGAGAAGTCAGATTCATTCTTTAGTTGGTCCTATCCATCCATCCAATCATATATCAATCTATACCTACATATGTATCCTGTGTTCATTCATCCATCCATGATCTTTCAAACTACACCATCCCATCCGTATCCGTCCATTATCTATTCATCTATCCTTTCATCTACAATCTATGAAGGGTTTATCCGTCCATCCAAATTATTTACCCCTTAGTCTGTCCATCTATACCATCTATCTATCTCTCCATCCATCAATGCTTTACAATCTACTATCTATCAACCTGACCTAATATTTATCCATTTCTATCCATCCATCTGTTCATCTATCAACTCATCCATCCATCCATCCATCCATCCATCCATTTGTCTATCAACACATCTATCATTCATCAGTATTTTTTATCCACCCATACATTTATCAATACATCCATCATCCACCCATCCATCTCTCTCTATCCATTCATCCATCTGTTTGTCCATCAATATATCTCTGATCCATCCATCCATCCATCCATCTGTCTGTCAATACATATCATCCATCCATCCATCCATCCATCCATCATCTGTTCATCTACCAATACATCAACCATCCATCCATCTGTTTGCTTATCAATACTTCTATCATCAGCATCATCATCATCATCATCATCATCATCATCATTTTTTCATCCCTCCATCTTTTCTTCTATCAATACATCTATCATCCATCTATCCTCCCATCCATCCATCCATCCATTTGTTTGTCTATCAATACATCTAGCATCCATCCATCCTTATTTTTTTATCAATCAACACATCTAGCATCCATCCAACCATCCATACATCTATTTGCCTATCAATGCATCTAGCATCCATCTATTCATCCATTCATCCCTCCATCTGTTTCTCTATCAGTACATCCATCATCCATCTATCCTCCCATCCATCCATCCATCCATCCATCCATCTGTTTGTCTATCAATACATCTAGCATCCATACATTCCCCCTTACCTTTATCTAATCAATACATCTAGCCTCCATCCATCCACCCAACCATCCATCCATACATCTGTTTGTCCATCAATACATCTGTCATCCATCCATCCATCCATCCATCCATCCATCCATCCATCCATCCATCCATCCATTTATCTCATATATCAATACATTTGTTTGCCTATCAATACATCTAGCATCCATTCATCCATCCATCCATCCATCCTTATGTTTATCTATCAATACATCTAGCATACATACATCCATACATACATCTGTTAACATTACTTCTAGCATTCATTCGTTTATCCATCCATTTATCCATTCATTCATACATCTGTTGGCTATCAATACATCTGTCATCCATCTATCCATCCATCCATCCATCCATCCATCCATCCATCCCATATATCAATACATTTGTTTGCCTATCAATACATCTAGCATCCATCCATCCATCCATCCATACATACATCTGTTTGTTTATCAATACTTCTAGCATTCATTTATGTATCCATCCATTCATCCATTTATCCATTCATCTATTCATCCATCCATCCATCCATCAAAACATCTGAATCAATACAGCCCCAAACATCTGCAGGGTGTACAGATGTGCATACACTCTATTTTTACGATATATAATCTATAATGCAGAGCAGTTAAATCAGCCTCAGGAAGCAGTAAAGACGGCAGCGAGCGTCTGGAGTTCAGCTTTATGTAACCTTCACTCCTCTATCTGATCCAGTTCAGCAGCAGAAAGACCACAGCGCTCCTGAGCTCCGGCTTAACAATCCTCTGAGCACTTCAGGATAATCCTTTTTTCTTTCTTTATTGAAAAATGTGTTGGGTTTGAAAATAGTATCACAGAAAAGGCTCTTTCAGTTTGTGTCTCTAAGGGAAGGCAAATGAGCCAAAATGAAATCACGCAAACTCCCATGACCGGCGTATATATACGAGGACAGAAAGTAAGCCTGCCAAGGATTAATTAAATATTAACGCTGCTAAATATATTTATCACAGAAACACAGTTGCCTAATTTGACACAATAACAGCTTCATTCGCTTCTGTATGAATTCCAGATTTGAGTTAAGCAGCAAATATTGCATAATATATTGTGGGGGGGGGGTCTGCAAAAAAAATGCATGAAAGTTAAATGAGTATTTGCTTAAGAGATGTAAATATTTTTGATAGTAGGGTAAGAAAAATAATCTTATTTACTTAATTTTTTTTTTCTGATATTTTTAACCATGCATTCACTTGACATAACTTTAGTTTGCTTCACAAGTTACAGTTTTTCTCAGTGGCTTTGGTGCATTTCTCACAACACTATTTCCATTTGCACAACAGTTCATGCATTTCTCAAAACAATTAGTCATTTGTGCACATCATAGTAGCAGTTTCTCATTCCTTCCAGCAAATTCCAAATGCTTTTGTACATGCATCAATTGCTTTTATACAACTCTCTGCTGTTTATAACATTATCATTTGCTTATGTCATGTCAATCAAAATGAACTAAACTTGTGGATGCTGAATAGTCATTCCAAATAAACTAATAGTCCTCATTTCATTACTTGAGTCATTACATACAAAAATGTTGAACTAGTGGTCAAAATCTGTCCAGCTCATTTTATTTAAAAACTTTAAATCATTTTTTTTTCTGAAAATGTCTTCTAAATTGAACAATTTGATGAATGATTTACAGACCTGTGTATGTTGTAGGTTCAGTTCCAATATGTCCTGCAGTATTGTTTACAGCTGTGCACAGCTGTACCCATAGGAAGTTTGTGTTTGTTGTAAATAAGGGTGTATTTATTCTTTTACTCAATGCTGTGAATAAATTAAGAATTGTAAAGAGCAAATGCAGTAAAGATGTGAAACACACATATTCAGTGTGTTGTACTCAGATACCTCACTAAATGCAGTGATGTCTAACTTTACTGTAGTTTTCAAATGGCTGTGCTAATAGTATATAGTGCTGTCTTGAGCATTTTCAGGATGTCACCAAAATCAGACTTTTTTGCATTGGAAAACATTTAGATTAAAGTGTCATAATGAAAACATGACAAAGCCATTTGACTATCTTGTTCATAAACAATGGTGTCAGGACTTTTCATCTTTATGACACTGACAATTTCATTAACATCAATACTTGCTTTTGCAATGAGCTCTCCATTTTCAGCAAGTGACACGCTTTTGCAGGTTATCAGCCAGGTTTTGCAGTTTGTACTAATTGTTTTGAGAAATGCATGAACTGTTGTGCAAATGTAAATAGTGTTGTGAGAAATGCACCAAAGCCACTGAGAAAAACTGTAATGCATCTTGATTTATTATAATAATTTAATATTAATAATATTCATATCTGTACTGAAAGCAAGGCAAAACCACTGAGAAAGAAAACTTTTTTGTAGTTTATGTGTATTTTTAAAACATACATGCACATACATTATATAGGTAGACAGACAGACAGACAGACAGACAGACAGACAGACAGACAGACAGACAGACAGACAGACAGACAGACAGACAGACAGACATATAGACAGACATATAGACAGATATATAGATACATTTTTTTGCAATATTTTGAAATTAATGTTGCAGAAATTATTTATATTTGAAATCTAAACATGAACTTGTATGCTATATCTGTTATTTATTTTTATTAGCATTTATTAAATGTATACAGTATATGGGATGCCATAATACATAAAAGTCCTCAAAAAGAAGTCAAAGATCTGAAACATTTTCCTGTAGTAATTTTACATGTATTCCTATTATAGCTGCATATTCTTATTAGATGACTTGTTTGGGTCTATTTGATTTTTCATAATGCACTTCATGAAGGCAACACAAAATTAAAAAATTGTGCCAATCACAATTAATTCATTTGGCAGCAGTCTCAAATATTGGGTTAAATTAGATTAAAAAGCTCAATTAAAATTTATTTTAATTAACCCAATTGAAATTAACCCACTGTTGGATTTATTTACATTTAACCCAATGTTGGGTTACAACTACCCAGAACTGTTTTGCATTTAAAAATAGGGAATTTAACGAATGAGTTGAAGAAAAAATGTTTCTTCATCATCACATGTATAAAGGATCAAGTTATGCTGAATGCTGAACTAAATTTACAGCTATGAATTACATTTTAATATATATATATATATATATAGATATATATATATATATATATATATATATATATATGTATATATATTAACAATATAAAGCATGAATTACACCAAAAGCCAAATGCATCAATAGCGAACAATGCAACAATATAAAACAGTTTCATGACTGGGAAATTTTATTTAAAATGTTTTTGACCAAATATGTACTGTTAAAGTTGAACCTACAGAACAACAATCATTCTTATTACCTACAAAACAAAAAGCAACAATATAATGCAATAAAATTAAGCACATTTACAGATAATAAAAAAATAATAAAAAAAATAAAAAGTTTCACAGCATTATTCAAGCCACAACTTTAGAACAAATATTCAACCATGAAAGTCATTCCCATCAACTCATGAACACACAAATGCAGCAATATAATGAAACAAACTGAGCTGAGAAAATGACATTCAATTGACTATTTTAGACAAAATATTCAACCGTAATTAAACCTACTCACAGGTTTATGCTTAGGATTTGCAACCAAAATAAATAAAATAAAATACACACAGATTAAAAAAAAAAAAAAAAAAGGTCACATTTTAGACCAAAAATTTGATCATAAAAGTAAAACCTCAAAATCAGGTTCATGCATGACAATATAATGCAACCAACATAGGCTCATTCTGAAATCGTAGCCCTACAGTATTTACATTTCTGGAGATTGTGAATAATGCAGTCAGAGGTATATGTCTTTAAAACTAACACTAGGGGGCGGTATGACACTGTTCCTTTTTGCGCTTACCAGCTGACTGCTTACCTCCATGTGGACGGCTTTTCCGCTGTGACCAATTTGCCCAGTGTCTCGCAGTGTACGCCGGTGGACTTGAGATGCAGAGCGGAGTTGACCGCCACTACTGGGTTTGAGTCTGGCAAAGAACAGTTTCAGAAAGCAGGTAAGACAAAAACAAAAGTCAAAAAATAAAATAAACAAGTAAATAACAGGGTGAAAATGTGTTAAACATTCTGCCGTGAGAGCTTTTCTTTTTCTGGATTGCTTTTGAAAACTGTCGATTGGGTTTAGGGAAGGGGGTGGGCGCTGCTCAATCTGTGCTTTTGAAAACACTATAGGTTGGGTTTAGGCAAGGAGGAGGGTAGGTCAGTCGAAAGCGGCGTCTGGTGGATTTGCATGAGAACAGCAGGCGCGAATGGCACTCGCGAGAGAAATTTGAGATCTCAAAATGCGAACACAGCGACCTCTGGTGAATTCATGAAAACAAAAACTACAAAAAACATAGCTCCTGGGGTGTATTTGCAGCTCTCCGGAAATGTATATAGGGGTACATAGTCAGAATGAGCCTTATAGTTTTAAATTATTAAACTATTTAAAAAAAAAAACGACTTTTATCATTGGAAAAATTTGGAAAAATGCCATTTTTAGACAAAACATGCAACTTGAAACATGACTGACGCTCATGAACCACAACCAAAATTCAATTGCCAAATGCAAACAGCTATATAATAGAGTTTCATAGCATTATTCAAGCTACAATTTTAAACCAAATACTCAACCATAAGTCATGCTCACGAACTCATGAACACACAAGCCAAATGCAACAATATAATGCAATATGGGGAAAAAAAAAAAGTATTCAAGTGGTAAAAAAAATCTAAAGCATGTTTTTGCAGTGTAGTGAGTGTTTTCATGATTGTTTCTCGGTTCCTCGTGTTTTCTCTGAACAGCAGCACAACACTGACCTGTCCAGCAGGTGTTTATAGCACATCTCTGCATGTCTGAATCCAGTCCTGCGGTAAAAATCACAGCCAGTTTCTGCACTACAACATCATCATCATCATCATAACCAGCAGCCAAAATCCATCACGCTGCGCTTTCACTGCTTGTCTACAGCTCAAGAGTTAGCCAACAAGACATACATGTGACAAAAACAAAAGATCCAGGTGCCATTATACGCTGGTCATTATCCAAAATAAACAGCAACAGTGATTAGAAGAGTTGCAAAACATCATCTAATGCCTCTATTTGTCCATTTAAATCTGTATAATTATTATGTGGTGGCATGGCAGCTCAGTGGTTAGAAGGTCACTGGTTCGAGTCCCGGCTGGGTCAGTTGGCGTTTCTGTCTGATCTCCCCGTGTTGGCGTGGGTTTCCTCCAGGTGCTCTGGTTTTCCCCACAGTCCATACACATGTCTATGGGGTTAAGTTTGTCCATATTTGACCCAGTTTTGAGTTAATACTACCCAGCATTTTTTAAGAGTGTATTCTGTGGTTTTATTAATTGTTCAGACTTTTGTATAAAATGTATTTGAGTATAATAGTAAATATTAGTAATATTATTTCCCAGTGATGGATTGCGGCTGAAAAGGCATCCGCTGTGTAAAACATATGCTGGATATGTTGTCGGTTCATTCCGCTGTGGTGAACCCAGACTAATAAAGGAACTAAGCCGAAAAGAAAATGAATGAATGAATAATTATTCTGTGGCAGCATGGTGGCTTAGTGGTTAGAAGGTCACTGGTTCTAGTCCTGGCTGGGTCAGTTGGCATTTCTGTGTGGAGTTTGCATGTTCTCTGCTCTGGTTTCCCCCACAGTCCAAACACATGTCTATGGGGTTAAGTTTGTCCATATTTAACCCAGCTTTGAGTTAATACAAACTTATTCATAGTTCAGACTTTTATATAAAATGTATTTGAGTATAATAGTGTATATTCTGCTTGTGGATCATGGGTCTTTTAGACGTTTAATTTTCTGTTTTATTTATATATTATGAAATAGCATTAATATTATTAATTAATAATATTTCAATATTTCACTGCACTCTCAGAAATAAAGGTACAGGAGCTGTCACTGGGGCAGTACCTTTTTAAAAGATACATATTTGTACCCAAAGAAACCACATTGGTACCTCAAAGGGACATATTAGTACCAAAATGTACCTAAAAAGTACCTTTGAGGTACCATTATGGACCCTTCAGGAACAAATTTGTACCTTTTGAAAAAGGTACTGCCCCAGTGACAGCTCCTGTTCCTGTATTTCTGAGAGGGTGCATTGATTCATCTTTCTTAGGTTTTTTTCAATATCTATATATTCAGAGTCTCAAATATATCTCAAATGTATCTCACATATTTGTTCATGGTTCAATTCTCATTGTGAGCTTTTAAACTATTATCTAATACTCTCAGAAATAAAGGTACATGATCTGTCACTCAGAAGGTACACATTTTACCTAAGGGTCCATATTAATACCTCAAGAGTACATATTAATACCTAAAATGTACAAAAGTGTTCCTCTTAAAATTTGTAGGTACTAATATATACTTTTGAGGTATCATTATGGAGCATTCAAATACAAATGTGTACCTTTTGAAAAGGTACCACCCCAGTGACAGCTCCTGTACCTTTATTTCTGAGTGTACACAAACATGCTGTTGTAGATATAGATGGACAACTGATATTTAAATCACTTTATGCAAGTCACCTGCTAAACCTTTTTCTGAAGATATCATTGATTTACATCAGAAAGCATCAGAACGAAACAGAAAGATTCATCTTATTTATAAGCATGTGAATATATAAATATGCAGCAAGTGACATATTCTTGCTGCATGTGAATAAAACTTTCTCCACATCTTCACTACCACACTTTAGAAGTCAACATAAGTGGGTAAAATAAAATATAAAATATACATATATTTATATAAAATGCAATATGAAGTTGTCTGGAGGATCATTAAATTGAATTTTCAGATTATTATTTGACATGTCAGGCTTTACAAAGTTAAATTGGTGAAACACTCCTTTCCGAAAACTGAAAATAAGCTCCAAACTCGTGCCTGTTGTGGATGTTTCAGTGACAGATGGTGTTGCACAGAAACACTGGCTGACGATGTGCTGTTTGCCACAAATCTGCAGGACAAAACAGCTAGAAAACTCATTCTGGGAAACAAATCTATGCAGTTTAATTGCGAAAAATATGACAGAGTTTCACGCCTGGGTAAAAAAAAAAGTATTCAAACCATCATTTTGGACCAAATATGCAAATGTTAAAGTTAAACCTACAGAACAGGATAGATTCTTATGAACTGCAAAAAGAAAAAGGCAAACTCAACAAGATAATGCAATAATATGACATAAAAGCATAATATTAGAGCAAACATTTGACCATAAAAAGAAAATTTACATATCAGGTTCATGCATCTGTTTTTAATGCAACTATATAAAATAAACTTCATGCCCATAGCCAGGGGGGTTCGGGTGGTTCGAACGACCCAAACCCCATGGCCAAAAGGTCCAGACTTTGTCCTTTTAATTATGTTATGTATTTTTAAATATACATATTTTATAATAAAGTTTTATTTTAAATAACTATGGCCAGTAATTCTAATCCCATAGAGCCTCAAAGCCACAATAATGTGACGCGAGTCATGTGACAACTCACCGAGAGGTAACATTTGAATCTTTGATGCGACATCCTCATCCATACGGAGTAATGCTACGAGTCGAAAGAGAAAGAGAGATGGAAGAGAAAGCAGGCCGCAGAGTCACTGTTGCAAAATGTCAGGCTAACGTCAGGCTAAACAAAGTCAGGCTAACACTGCTACAATGAGGTTTTAGACTAATTGGCTGAATTAGCCAGGACGTCCTGTAAATTCGGCATTATTAATTTGTCCCGTGACCTCCCATTTTTCCATTACATTTTTTAGAAAACAACTGTCCAATGAAGGCTTTACTTCCAAGCCTCAGCCGTCAGCTGTCACTACACAGCAAAAGACACTAATTCCATCACGTCTGTGTTTTTGAGGCTGTTTACGCTGGTCATATCATTCATTATATTCTGATCAGATAGAAATGTCAGATGGTGGTCTGGGATGCATTCCAGACAAAACTGGACGGGTCTAATTATTTGTTTTTAGACCAAATTAATTTAAATAAAATTAATCATGACCTGGAGAAAACCGAACCTGCGCTTGTTTAGAGAAACACCTGTAGGTGGGCTTTCACAGCCAAATACAAGTGAAGTGCAAAATAAATAAATACGTATTTACTATAAGCATAAAACATCTGTTTTACATGTGTCAACGAACAAAAAGCCTAAGTAAGAATTTTGCATGCCATATTAAATCTGTTTGAATATAAATCGCCTATAAGATATTCGAGCATGTGGTGCTGTGATGAACAAC
The DNA here is from genome assembly GCA_903798205.1 of Danio tinwini. Lineage (NCBI taxonomy): Eukaryota > Metazoa > Chordata > Actinopteri > Cypriniformes > Danionidae > Danio > Danio tinwini. Next base: position 7,729,143 of record CAIGQZ010032693.1, read on the forward strand.
CACTAATACAATCTGAATATATTTACAAAGCAACTCTAAAAGTTAGAAAAGTTGTAATCAATATTGTGCATATCGATTATCACAACATATTGCATTATTGAATTTCGCCATTTGTCTACCTCTAGGGAAAGTCCCATTAAAAATGAAAAAAAAAAAACATGTAGCGTGTGTGAAACATTTGCACATGATCTTAGTAAGCAACTTCACAAAAACAAAAATATTTTTCAAAAATAAACAAAAAGTGCTCAGGGGTAGCTCAAATATTTAGTCGGTGCTCTTTGGGTAAGGGATTCACCAAAAACAACAACAAAAATCAGTCCAAGGCACTCAAAAAATGTGAGAAATTGTAAAAAGCCTTTATTCTCATGGCTATATCATGGCGATATAGCCATGTGAATAAAGGCTTTTTACAATTTCTCACATTTTTCGAGTGCCTTGGACTGATTTTTGTTGTTAGTCATTATTTTTGTTAGTGTAAAACACATGCACATGATTCCAGAAGACAAGCTAATCCAGCACAAAACATTTCATAAAATGGCACCAAAATGCAGTATTTAAACAAAATGTGCAAAAAAAAAAATGCAAAAAATTTTCACTTTTACAGAAAAAGACCACCCCCCACCCCTTTCACTTGCCTGGCTACGGGGCCTGGACTTTATTGACTGTGAAAATTTATTTTAAGTCCTATTTGGACCAAATATGCAAATTTAAAAGTAAAACCTACAAACCAGATTGATGCTCATGTACTGCAGCCTAAAGCCAAGTTCACAACATTATTTAAGCCACAACTTTAGACCAAATATTCAACCATAAAAGTCATGAACTCTACACACAAGCCAACTGCAACAATATAATGCAACGAAATATAATAAAAAATACAGTAGAGTTTCAGCGCTGGCAAAAGTGTATCAGTGGTGACCATTTCAGACAAAATCATATTAAAAGTAAAACCTATATGCACAGGATTTTGTTTCATCAATTGCTACCAATAAAACAAATGCATCAATAATGTATAATGCAACAATTAAAAATAGAGTTTCATGACCGGGAAATGAATTAAGCCTCAATTTTTTGGATCAAATATGCTAACGCAAAAGTTAAACCTAGATTCATGAGTTTAAAAATTGGGAAAACATATTTAAGCCTTTAAAAAAAACAAGTTCAATGCTTACCAACTGCAACCCACAGCCAAATACAACAATATAATGAAAATATAAAATATTCCCATTTGGATATATACACACACACAGTTGAAGTCAGAATTATTAGCCCCCCTGAATTATCCCCCCCCCCCCCCCTGTTTATTTTATTTTTCCCCCCTGATTTCTGTTTAACGGAGAGCAGATTTTTTTCAACACATTTCTAAACATAATAGTTTTAATAACTAATTTCTAATAATTGATTTATTTTGTCTTTGCCATGATGAGAGTAAATAATATTAGACTAGATATTCTTCAAGACACTTCTATACAGCTTAAAGAGACATTTAAAAGCTTAATTAGGTTAATTAGGCAGGTTAGGGTAATTAGGCAAGTTATTGTATGATGGTTTGCTCTGTAAACAGGTAAAAAAATTGCTTAAAGGGGCTAATAATTTTGAACTTAAAATGGTTCTTAAAAAATAAAAATGTCTTTTATTCTAGCCGAAATAAAACAAATGAGGCTTTTTCCAGAAGAAAAAATATTATCAGACATACTGTGAAAATTTCCTTGCTCTGTTAAACATCTGTTAAACATACACATATATACATATACACTTATATTTACATTCAGGTGACAATTTTACACCAAAAATTCAACCATAAATGTAAAACCCAGAAATCAGACTGATGACATGAACTTCAAAAGCCAAATATGTCAATATATAATTTAACAAAATAAAATATAGTTTCATACCTGGGGGAAAGTATTCAGGTGATATTTTTAGACCAAATAATCAACCCTAATAAAACACTGTTAACTGTAAATCAGGTTCATTTATATTACAGCAATATAAACATTTTTTCATGACTGGGAAATCGTGTTTAAGTCAACATTTTGGAAAAATAATGCAGCTTTGAAAATAAATCAGATTATTGCAACTTCACAGCTGGGAAAATGGTATTCAGGTGACAATTTTAGACAAAATATTCAAGCATATTAAAACCTACATACAGGTTCATATTCATGAAATGTAACGAAAAGCCAAATGCAACAACAGTGCAAAATAGCAACAATATAAAACAGAGTTTCATGACATGGGAAACTGAAATTTTAAATCACGATTTTGGACCAAATATGCAATTATATCTAAATTAGATTATTGGTCATAAACTGCAACCAAAAGCCAAATGCAAAAGTTTCACACATATATATATTCCGATGACAATTTTAAACCAATAAAAATGCAACCATAAACATAAAACTCAGAAACCAGATTAATGCTCAAAAACTGCACCCAGAAGCCAAAAACCATCATCTTACATCTATGCATTAGGACATCTTTTGATCCAAAGAGTACAACGCACACACAAAGCAATCACAGAGCCAATAATAATCACAATATACAATGTCAGATTAATAGGACCACATGAAAACCCAGCTTGAAAACACACAGCTCATGTGAATGGGCTACATGCACACTGACTTTTAATTTTCAGTCAGCCATATCAATCGCTTCCATTACAAAATCGCCATATTTAAGATCTGATTTCTTTTAAAATGAAAAATCTTCACTGCCTGATTGATATAAACTGTACAACTTTGCATTCAATTCAGTTTTTTCCACCATGTCTTTATGCTATTGTAACCCAGTATTTTCAACGGAGTTTCAGCGCTCGCCTGCTGCTAATGACGACGCTAGCGTCAAAGTTACAGGGTCCTTCAACTCATTTAACACTTGACTACACTGTAAAAAGCGATTAGTTAAAAAAAGAAAATTCAAAGGGGGGCTGATAATTCTGACTTTAACTGTATGCTGAGCACTGTACTTACTTTTTAAAGTAAAATTAACTTCTTGTTTTTTAATTCTATCTTAATTACAATACAACATCGATGCTGTAAAAGGAACCTCATGAAATTGAAAATAGTCACATTAACCTTTCACTGGAAGTTTATCGCTGGCTGAAAGACACAAGCTGTGCATAGAGCCCATTGATTGATAATATTGCATGGTTGATAATATTGCAGTTTTTCTCACCTGGAGCCTGCTGGAGCACCATATCCGAGAGATCCTGCAGGTGTATAAAGAGAACCAGTCCTCCCACTGCAAACAGCAGCAGAAACCAGAAGGAGCAGGGCGGCTTACAGACCCACACACGCAACCGCCTCCTGCCCCGCAGAACATCCAGCATCTTACAGTCCATGAAGAGCATCACAGGCACACAAACACACCTGAGGAAAAACACACACACAAAGGGAGACCGTTAATACACACACGCAGACACAAGATTATATACCACCACTCAAAAATACACACATTCCTAAAATAAAAATAAATAAAAATACAAATATTTGTTTCTATTAGTTAAAATTCAATAATAAAATTACATTTCTGCCACATTACATTGTGCTCATTATGATTTACAAAATAGTAAAGACCTGAATTTTGTGAATGCATCACACTGCAAGCTCTCTAATGATGATGATTCAGTCTGAAAAAAATCTGAGATAATATAAAAAAACTCAAGAAAATGAAGAACAGAGAAAGTACAGGTTCTGAAAATAATACTTCCTCAAATACACACATATTTCTATAAAAAAATTCAATCAATCAATCAATTTATTAACAAAAAATATTAATTCATTTTGAAATTCTACCAAATAGTTTTTGCATTATTATATTTCTAAATAACAGTAAACTCCTGAAAAACACTACAAGCTCTCTGATGATCATGATCAGTCAGTCTTTTTTTTTTAAACACAAATAAAACAAAAAACAAAACAAAACAATACAGACGAACAAGAAAGTACCAGGTTCTGGAAATAAACCTTCCTAAAAAAAAAAAACATTTTTCAATAAAAAAAAATCAATCAATTAATCAACCAAGCAATCAGTCAATTAATTAATAAAAATAAAATGAATTTTATTATAATTATTTTTTAGTTTCAAATTCTACCAAATATTGTCTGCATTATTATATCACTAAATAACAGTAAACTCCTAAATTTGTGCATTCATCTTCAAGATTTAGTCAGAAAAAAATCTGAGATGTTTCAAAACCTCAAGAATGGCATTCACCACAGAGGAACAGAAAAAGTAAAGCTTCTGGAAATAATCTGTCCTCAAAAACACTAAACTTAACTAAACTAAAATAAAATAAAACAAAACAGACGCAAGAAAAGGAACACAGAACAACAGAGAACATACAGGTTGTGGAAATAAACCTTCCTCAAAACACACATTTCTTCTAATAAATAATAATAATAATAATAATAATAATAATAATAATAATACAAAATAATAAAATAAAATTTAAAAAGACTAAAATGTTAAAATATGTTTTTGCATTATATTACAAAAACAACAGAAATCTGTGCACGCATCACACTGAAAAAAATATCTGAGATGTTTTAAAGACTCAAGAAGATCATTCACCGCTGAAGAACAGAGAAAGTAAAAGTTCTGGAAATAAACAGTCCTTGAAAAAACACAAAAATAAAATAAAAATACAGCTATACAGAAGAACAAAAAGTAAAGGTTCTGAAAATAAACCAAATTTGTGCATAAATCATACTGCAAGCTCTCTGATGACCATAAATCAGCCAGAATAAAGATGTTTTAAAAGCTCAAGAATATTATTTACCACAGAGGAACAGAAAAATAACAATAAAAATTCTGGAAATAAACCTTTTAAAAAACACACAATTCAAATAAAAATAAAAATGAAAAATTTAATTAAATAAAAAAAAAAATTATAAATAAAATTTAATTAATTAAAATATACCAAAACAAAATTACAAGTTGAATTAAAATAATAAATCAAGCTAAAAATTTAACAAAAAAATTATAAAATAAAAATATATAAAATAAAAAACAAAACATAAAACAAAAGAAAACAAAACAAAAAACAACAAAACAAAAAATGAAAAAATTTAATCAAATAATAAAATAAACTGAAAAAAATGAAAAATACATAAAATAAAATAACAAAACAAAACAAAGCAAAAAAAAAAAAAATAAATAAAACAAAAAATACATAAAATAAAACATAACATAAAACAAAACAAAAATGTAATTAAATCAAATAATAAAATATAAAAAACTAAATAAATAATTTAATAAAACAAAAATATATAAAATAAAATATAACAACAAAACTAAAAATTCAAAAATTTAATCAAATAATTAAATAAAATATTAAATAAAACAAAATAATAAAAAAGTACAAATAAATATCAAATAAAATATAACAAAACAAAACAGGACAAAATAAAAAATGAAAATTATAAAATAAAATAAAAAATAAAATAAATAAATAAAACAAACAAAAAATAAATATATAATAAATAAAATTAAATAAAATTTAACAAAAACAAAATTTAAATATAAATAAAATAATAAAATAAAATGAAACACAAAATAATAATAAAAAATAATAATAATAAAAAATAACACACACACACACACACACACACACACACACACACACACAA
>CAIGQZ010032693.1:7753101-7763412 GCA_903798205.1 Danio tinwini
GACAGACAGATGGACAGACAGATAGATAGAAATTTGAATCATGTCGCTTTAATGTCAAATGAGATTGTGCTCTTTTCAGAAGAGGGCGGTGCTACAAACACCACTGCACCAGCATAGTGACAGATTAAAAACAGGACTAGCTGTGTTCTCAGTGCTGGTCAGGGCTGCATGTGTGCTTCACTGTCATTCACACACTGCTGACACACAACTCCTTATAAAAGTGATTTCTGCATAATAGGTCTTCTTTAAAAACATGCTCTATTAATAAAATAATACCCGGGTATTGTATCTAACACATGCTATGTTAAATGACTCTATTGCTGCTGAGCATCGAGTCTGACATCTGATCGTGCCCTCAGTGGCCAGATGTGTAATTGGGTTTGACTTTTTAGCGGAGGTCTGTCCATCCTGATAAAGTGAGGAGCAGCAGAGCTGAGAGACCAGCAGACAAAACACTCACAGCCGTCAGGAGACACATTAAACCACAGCCAGGACTCTGCAGCACATTAAATAATGATCAAACACATTAAAAACGAACTCTGTGCTGTTTAATGATTAATCCTGACTAATTGAGTACAAATTTAAATATTTGCGTAATAAAAGTCTATGTACTGTATACAGTTGAAGTCAGAATTATTAGCCCTCCTGAATATATACATTTCTTAATTTCTTTAAGGGATTTTTATCTCAACACATTGTAATCATAACAGTTTTAATAACTCATTTCCAATAACGATGACAGCACATAATGTTTGACTAGATATTCTTCAAGATACTAGAGTTCAGCTTAAAGTGACATTTAAAGGCATAACTAGGTTTGTTACAGTCATATGTATATGCCTGTATGTTTTGCTTGTGTGTGTGCGCTCTCTCTCTCGCTCGCTCGTTCGCTCCCTCTGTATCATTTCTCAGGTTCGCCCACTCCAGTACCCCATTCGCCGTGAAGACGTCAATCACTATGACACCCTGTGACCTCATCACATCCGCTTCCAATCAGGATGGGAGCTCATAGTTTAAAGGGACTCGAGCGGGAAAGCTTGTTCTGCTTGCTCTGTCTTGTGTGCTTTTGCTTGTTTGCCTTGTGTGTGTTTCGGCTTGTTGCTACGATGTTGAAGCGAGTTAGAGTTTTGGTCTGGTCCTTGTTTTTGGTTGCTGTTACCGTTTTGTATGTGTATATGTGACACTTCCCGTTCCCTAACATCTGGCATCAACCTTCCAATGGGATTCGAGGAGTTTAGAGGTCACGTGACATACACCTTGCATCACGTAGATAACTCCACTGTCTAAACACACACTTGTTTAGAAGTGAGCGCCACCCGCTGTAAGTTTTCACCCTCTTTTTGGCTAGTAGAGCAGTTTTAGTTATAGCGTGTAAATGCTGAAGATGTTTTGTTTGTTTATTTTGTATTAGTTAGTTTAGAGGGTAATTTCAGTTAGATTTGTTTTTTTTTATATTGCTTTCATTTATTTAGCACCACAATCTCGTTTCCCCATACATCATTTACTTTGATTATTTTCTTTTGAGAGATCCTGTAAATATTTTTGGTGTTGATTTCCTTTCACTTTTGTAAATAATATATTGGTTGTTTGGTTATTTTGCCACCAATTCACCACAATTTTGTCGCATTAAATGTTACTTCTTTTAAACCCTAAAGCAAAAACTTGAAAGTCGTTACATTTAAATGGGGGCTCGTCCGGGATCTCTTTAATTAAAGAAACCTGAAATTGTGTAATTAGGGTAAAGTTAGGGTAATTAGGCAGGTCATTGTATAACATAGTTTGTTCTGCAGACAATCCAAAACATACAGTATCAGGGCTTGACGCTTACTTTTTTTTCCAGGAGTAGCACATGCGCGCCTAAGTTAAAAAATTTAGGAGCACATTAAAGAATTTTAGGAGCGCAGCGAAAATATATACAATAAATAGTGTTTTTGCCTAATAAATGTACACGAGGAGATCTTTAGAAGCAAAGCAGTTCCATTCATTTGAATACAATAAGTACAATAGGTTTATTTTACTGTATAACAGCTTAAATAGTATTTAATAATTATTTATAATTTAAGCTGTGGCAAGGTGGTGGAGCAGTGGATAGCACGTTCGCCTCACAGCAAGGTCACTGGTTCGAGCCTCGGCTGGGTCAGTTGGCGTTTCTCTGTGGAGTTTGCATTTAAATATACTTGCAGTAGCTAGATTTAAACACACATTTTCTCTACAGCACATAAAAATGTGAATTTTAAGAACAATTTAATCAAAATTTATTTATTTGCATAACATATTCAACCGATTCCACCCTACTTCCCACATGGGAACAGAAAGACAATGTAAAGGAAGACACAACTGTAAACTCATGTACAAAGCTGACACGGTTTACACAGCACTTTATTACTAAGGGCTTTTTATAGAAGATATAAATATGGGAATCCCTTTATGAATTAAAGTTTCCTTCTGCCCCAAAGTAACACCATCTTTTCTATTTTCTATATAACTTTAATGACCTTCAGCAACAGAATGATTTCTTATTCTTATTTAACAAACAAATGTTTTAAAAAGTTTGTGTTTCTATTCAGTGTGCACCACTGACAGGTCAAATCTGCTCTTTCTCTCTATCTCTCTGCTGTTGTGTTGGTACTGCTGAGAGATTGAGACACACTGGCCAAAGTTTGCGAATAAAGTAATGCAAAAACGAATACAATTAATAACGAAAGTAAAAGTAGAATGTAGGACATGTCCCTGGAAAAGAGAATGTATTGTCACCCCAAATAATGAGCTGGATCAGTCTATTTAGTAAAATGCTATTCTTTTCGGCATCATCTTCTCAAAGCTGCTACCAAAGTAAGAACAGCAGTTCTGTATCCAGCGGGTCTCTGTGGGTCTGCGTGCAGAGCATGTGAGTCTGTGGCAGAGTGTTCTCAGTTTCTCGCGAATACAGAATCAGGCTGCCCCAATAATATCTCGGCCGCCCAGGTAAAATCTGTGGGAAGCGCTGATGTTCACTAGACACTATACGTGCCACGATATGCCATGCATGAGGCTTGCAAGTTGTGCGACGTGCCGCCATTCGGTGCCATGCGTTGCTTAGCAATGTATGCAAAACAATGTAAAGACTGCTTGACGTGAAAGTAAATAAACCAGTAGAGATGTGCTGTTGTTGATAGCGTCAGCATGTGCTACAGTCACAATAGATTTCCAATGTAATACACCATAAGTTAGTTTGAAGAGCATGTTGTTTTACCGTGGCCGAGTGAATTAAGTAATCAATCGAGCATATAAAAAAAATAATAATAATAATAAAAAATAATAATAATAATAAACTAAATAAATTTTCCAGTTCACACATGTCTATTTTTAGTTGCAAATGCGAGCGAAATGGTCGCACTGTCGAGCCCCGAGAATGTAAGTTTGACACCCAGTGGCTGAATTGGTATTGCATCCCTGGTTCAAAACACACACTAGAGCAGTTTGAGCCAGATTGACGACACCAACAAAGGCTGATGTAAACCGTGTTGTAAATAAAAGCATCGGCATGCGATATAAGGAATATATTTTCATATTAAAAGGAGTTTGTCCTAACCAACATCACCTGAAACTTATATTTTAGAAACGACTTCTATTTCTCACAGATGGACAACGGAAAACTGACCATGATCACGTGAGGTACACCTCATGTGCTTTATTCAGTGTTAAATGCTAATAATGTGCCATTTTACATGACATTTATTGCCTGAAAGCAGCAGCAGACAGTTCACCTCAGATCTGGAAAAATAAAATAAACCCTTTGAAATTGAACTTCAGAACTGTGACTCAGTGCAAACCAACACATATCAGTGATTCAGCATCTACATTTAATAATGTTAAAGAGGTGTAATATGTAGTAGTTACATTACAAACCTTGCCATTTCGTTGGAGTGCAGTGAGTGCACTATTTTGTGCTTTTAAATGGATGTGTTTAAATTTCTGTCGTGTTTCGTCTGGTGCAAACAGCCCAATTGCGTATTACTGTGTATCTGGTCAGGTAGTGTGTTGTTAGGACATGCGATTACAATGTAACCTGTTCACCTAATGTTTACGTTAATAATATTTACATTATTTGCCAATTAATAACCACCTCATGTGGAACTCTGAATCTGCGTCTCATTTCAGAGTCTGCTAATGTCCACCGGAGGTTGCATTTTGGTCACAAAACACATACTTTGAGAGCCTTTATGACTGAATGAATAAATGAAATACGCTGTTTTCCACCAAGGCAACCTGGAGTGCTAAAATATAATTGGCTAAAGTGGCATTGGGTGGGTTAAAATGACCAAAACAAAGACAGCCGTTCCAGCACATTTTCGCACATTTTCAAAGCAGAATATCTGACTTCAGCATTGTTTTTCAGATAAAAAAGAATGTTCACTTAGCATGTTTCTGAAATATCTGCACATATTATGGTGTTTTTAAGCTTTAGAAGAGGCAACAACTTACAGCACCTTTAAGGGGGCTAATAATATTGACCTTAAAATGCTTTTAAAATTTTTAAGCTGCTTTTATTCTAGCCGAAATAAAACAAATAAGACTTTCTCCAGAAGAAAAACATAGGAAATACTCTCCTTTGAAATTTTTATTTTTTAATAAAATAATCTGATTGGCTAAGAATTTAATTGTCAACTGTATACACCAATCACAGGCTTCAAACAGAATGATTGACAAGTCAACTATCCAATCAGATGGCTTCACAGCCAACTAAAGCACATTCAGCATGTGTCTATTGTATAAACAGTAAATCATCTTAGCAAAGCTCTCAGCAATAATGCGGCAATGTATTGAACCTTTTAATAATTACTCAAATGGACGAGAGACTGTGTGTGACCTTGCAGCGTCCATCTCGCTTTTGTGGTCTACAGATCATTAACTAAATGTACAATGGTCTTCTCTATTGAATAGGCATTACTCAGTGCTTTTAGGTAATGAAAATAATGGTGGTTGCATGCATATAAACGCAGAGCCCCGTGGAGCAGAGGAAAGTATTAAAGGCCACGTGAAATTAAAATAAACTTTAGATGTTAGTATCAGTATGCTCATTTTAAAGATATCATTAATCTAGTGTGCGACTAAATAGTGACACAATTCATGATATAAACATCCAAACCTTGCAGTCTGTCAGTTCCGCCTATAAGAATACATGAGCTCATATTTAAATTCCTCATCAGATCTTCTGACCAATCAAATGCTCTGTAGTATCTAACATTCCCCACCCCCTTCTCCTCATTGGCTATTAATTTGATACGCTTTGATCTCAACCACTCTCACTGGCCAGCTGTGATCAAAACAAAATGCTATTAGCCGTTTTAAAAGGGGAGGAGTTACTTTATGCCACGCCTCACAGCAAGAAGGTCGCTGGTTTGAATCCCAGCTGGGCAAGTTAGCATTTCTCGTCTGCAACTTATTCAGAATGCAGCTGCGTGTCTTTTAACTGGCACACGCAAATACAAGCACATCACCCCGGTTTTATCTTCTCTTCACTGGCTGCCCGTGCATTTCAGGATCCATTTTAAGTTACTTTTATTTGTTTTTAAGTGTCTGAATGGTGCTGCACCTCTTTACCTCTCTGAGCTTCTTTGTCCCTACACACCTTCTCATTTGCTCAGGTCAGCCGACCAGCTCCTCCTGGGTGTACCCAGGACAAGTCGAAAGCTCAGATGGGATCAGGCTTTTGCTGTGGCTGCACCAAAGTTGTGGAATGAGTTGCCGTTGTATATTAGACAAGCCTCTTCCATTATGGTTTTTAAATCTCTTCTTAAATACCACTTGTTCAATTTGGCTTTTAGCATAGTGTGAAATGTTGACATTATCTGTTTATTTATTTTTTAATTATAAGCTATGCTTTGTTTTACTCTCTATTGTCAACTGAGTTGCTTTAAAGAGCTTTATAAATAAAATTGAACTGAAATTGAATTACATGCACAGTTTCTAGTGTTAACAGTATGTTGTTGCAAAGACGTAAACAAAGATGTAAATAATGGGAAATGCTGTATGGCATCGCTAACAATTCAGCTACAAACTCATATTTATCAATCAAACTGCTGTAAACACCCACAATCCTCAGCAGTACTGCAGTGTCTCTCTATGAAGACGCTTGCCCTGCGTTCTACATCTCAAATAACGAACTTGCAAAAGATATGTGATTGTTTCATATTACTTACACATACTTATAGCTGAAAATCTATGAAAGACACTTTGTCAGGTTTGATTTTAGAGAGCAGGCATGAGGTTCATCTGTGTCCTCTTACTTTTCTGTCTGATTCAGGCTCAAAATGATATGGCTAACAGCTACTCTGAAAGTATTTACGCAGCAGAAGCAAAGTGCATGCTAGTAGGGGAGTGACGCTTTTTCTGGTGACATGGAGCCGATCTGCAAATCTCAGCACATTATGTTAGCTGACCAATCAGAGCCTCTTGAGGGCAGGCTTTTGGAGGAACTAGGAACTATGAGAGTCGTTTTCATGTTAGCACAGTAGCTGTATGTAATCAAAGTAAGATATTCTACAAGTGTTGCATGAGCACACATTACTTTGCATCTTATAAACACAACCAAGCCTTAAAAACACACTCTGGACCACCCCTTTAAAACTAACAAGACTGAAACATATAAAAAATATTTTCATTTTCACAGGACCTTTAAATACAGAGCCTTCCTGACTTTCTGCTTGTGGGTGATTGTTTACGGACCCGTGTCAAAAGTCTGCAAAACCTCATTCTTGCAGGAACATTTCGCAGCGTTTGCTGATGAACAGAATGAGAAATCAACACGAGCATTTGTTCTGCCAGATCCACACTTCACTGTCAGCCAATAAAGCTGCCACATTAAACTCTCAGATTACTATTTATGATTACTTCAGTCTTGAAGATCGTGCATTCAATGAGCTGATAAATGCTAGGGAAACAAAAGATTTAAACAAACAAGATTTTTTATCCTACATACGGAAAACAATTAAGAGAACACCAAAAGTCTTAGATTTGCTGTATTTTTAATATACTGTAGTTATGCAATATTAATTCAATAAAATGTATTAATCTATTTTTCTTTGAATTAGTCCATTTATTCATCAGGGGTCGCCACAGCAGAATGAACCGTCAACTTATCCAGCATATGTTTAACACAGCGGATGTCCTTCCAGCTGTAACCCAGTACTGGGAAACACCCATACACATTATTCACTATGGCCAATTTAGTTAATCAATTCCCCTATAGCGCATGTGTTTGGACTGTGGGGGAAACCGGAGCACCCGGAGGAAACCCACGCCAACACGGGGAGAACATGCAAACTCCACACAGAAATGCCAACTGGCCCAGTTGAGACTCAAACCAGCAACCTTCGAGCTGCGAGAAGACAGTGCTAACCACTGAGCCACTGTGTTGCCCTAATTCAACAAAATATAATTTGTATTTTGGTCAGCAAACTACTGCTGGCTTTTGATTTTTTATAGCATTTTATAAATTTAAATTTATAAAATATATATAAAACAATAATAATAATACATAATTAGCTTTTGTAGAGAGGTTTATATTCATTTTAAGAACACAAACTTCTGATGTTAAGAGTTTTTTAATTACTATTTGGTTGAATAAACCTGATTTTTAAAAAATAAAAATTAAAAATTCTGACAAATTACAAATGTTTACTGTAAAAAAAAAACTATAAATTGTTTTTAATGTTTAAACGTACATTATTTTTCTTTCGAAAAAATGTTTGTATATTGTATTCTAATTGGTATGCGTGGTAATGATGCCACAGGAGGCTGTGGCTAAGAAGCTCCACCCACTTAACCATGTAGTAATGGATAACAACAACAACAATTAGTAACAGTAATAAATAAACACAATTATAATATAATAATAATAATTATTATTATTATTATTTAAATAAATGAATAAAATAACTAACAATTTTAAAAGTAAACAAATAGCTTATAATTAAACAAACAAATAAACAAATATTAACTACAATTATAAAATAATTACTTACATTTATTAAATTTAGTAAACCCAAAGAAACGGCAACTTAAGTGGTCAATTAATTTTTTCCATAGCTGTAGGTAGAAACATACATAATTTTTTCATCTGTGATAATAAAACTATAAAAATTGCGTAAACAAAATAAATAAATAAATAAATAAATGGAACAAATAAAATAATAAATCAAAATAATAATAATAAATAAAAAGAATAAATAAATAAATACAGCAATAATAATAATAATAGTAATAATAATAATAATAATAATAAATAAAATAATAAATAAAATAAATAATTAAATAATAATAACAACAACAATAATAATAATAATAATAATAATAAATAACAACAACAATAATAATAATAATAATAATAAATAAACAATAAATAAATAATAATAATAAAATTGATTTACATTTTATTTATTTATAAATATTTATTAAATCCAGAGAAACTGCAAACTTTCAAGGGTTCAATTAATTTTTCCATAGCAGTAGGTTAAAACATACTTTATTTTTCCTTCTGTGATATTAAAATAAATTGTGTAAATTTTATTCCAATTGTTATAATTCCAATTGGTCTATGTGGTAATGATGTCACAGAAGGGTGTGGCTCAGAAACCCCACCCACTTTGAGTAATATGGAAATCTTCTTTTGTTTTATTTAACAGCCAAACATAAACAGCGAGAGTTGATTTATATAAGAAATTAAAGTGTAATTGTAATTGAATGCAACATTTTACTCCTTTTGTATGCATGTTTAACACTGTAAAACCATAAAAGCAATCTGCTGTATAAAGCATGTCATGAATAAAGTGATAAAGCTCAAGCAAACCCCCACATGACTATTATTCAAGTCTTTACACTGACTAGTGATTGGTTATTAATCACACACACACACACACACACACACACACACACACGCCTGACTGTGATGAGATGTGATGTGGAGTTCAGCTGGAACATCACACACACCTGCTGAAGGGAGACTGGACCATTGTCAGAGAGAGAATAATTAATGAATCGCGCAAAAATAAATGAATAAATAATGTCCCGTATTCATGCCATCACACATTAAGCGGGCAGTAAACGAGCTGCTGATATAGAAACACTCAGATCTGTCAATGACACGCTGAGAAGAGGAAAACACCAAATTTACTGACGGCATCTGCTATGTCAAAATTAAATATGTGGCTGGGAATTAGATTTTATGAGATAGTAAATATTTTTCAACAGCAGACAATGAAACATAAGGCTGAAAGGGCTTTATTCTGCGGTAACAACTGGCTGGATGTGCATTATCCTTCTTATTATGCACCAAACTAAACTTTTAAACATGTAAACATTGGGCTGAGTAATAAGTATTAAAAAAAAAAGATTTATAGATGGGTGGCACTATGGCTAACACTGTCCCATTTAGACCAGTTGGCATTTCTGTGTGGAGTTTGCATGTTCTCCCCGTATTGGCGTGGGTTTCCTCTGGGTGCTCCGGTTTCTCCCAGTCCAAACACATGCTCTATAGGGGAATTGATTAACTAAATTGGCCGTAGTGCATAAGTGTGTGTGTGTGTGTGTGTGTGTGTGTGTGTGTGTGTGTGTGTGTGTATACAGTAGATGTTTCCCAGTGATGGGTTGCAGCTGAAAGGGCATCCGCTGTGTAAAAACATATGCTGGATAAGTTGGCGGTTCATTCCGCTGTGGCGACCCCAAATTAATAAAGGGCAAAATATGACTAAGGCATGCATATATTATATTAATTAGCTTCATGCATGACCTTTCTGTAAATAGCATTTATTATTTAGTATTTATAATGTTATGCATTGTGAAAAGTACTACAAATTGAGCCAAAATAAAAGGATATATAAACTCACCGGCCACTTTATTAGGTACAGCTGACTAGTACTGGGTTGGAACCCCTTTTGCCCTCAGAATTGCCTTAACGCTTCTGGCATAAATTCAACAAGTTACTGGAAATATTCCTCAGAGTTTTTGCTCCATATTAACATGATAGCATCACAAAGTTGCTGCAGATTTGTCAGCTGCACATCCATGATGCCAATCTCCCGTTTCACCACATCTCAAAGGTACTCTATTGGATTGAGATCTGGTGACTGTGGAGGCCATTTGAGAACAGTGAACTCATCGTCATGTTCAAGAAACCAGTCTGAGATGATTCACGCTTTATGACATGGTGTGTTATCCTGCTGGAAGTAACCATCAGGGATGGACATGATCAGCAACAATACTCAGATAGGCTGTGGCGTTGACACGATGCTCAATTGGTACTAATGGGCCCAAAGTGTGCCAAGAAAATAT
>CAIGQZ010032693.1:7770217-7780877 GCA_903798205.1 Danio tinwini
CACACACACACACACACACACACACACACACACACACACACACACACCAAGGACCCAAACACAGTAACTCTGTAAATCAGATGTGCCTACACTGTAAGTGTGCACACACACATTTCCCTCATGGGGACCAAAAAAGATGTCCCCACAAGGTTAAAATGTACTGTTTTTTTATACTTTTGGGGACAATAGGTACACATACACACACACACACACACACTTTTACATGTTCAATATACTTCATTTTGTTTGATTTAGGAGTCATTTTCCACACTGTCACCAAAAAAACGTCTCTACATGGTCAGAATTTACTGGTATTGCTATACTTGTGGGGACATTAGCTACCAACAACGTACAATATGATAAATTTAATGATCAAACACATCACACCTGTACACTCACTCCCTAACTCTGTAAATCATACATGCCTACACTATGAATGTGCACACACATACATTTTCCTCATGGTAACCAGAAAATGTCCCCACAAGGTCAAAATTTACTGGTATTGCTATACTTGTGGGGACATTTGTTTCCTAAAACTTAATATATTGAACAACAACAACACACACACACACACACAAACACACATTTTTCTCATAAAGACCAAAAAAAGATGTCCCCACAAGGATAAAATGTACTGGTATTTCTATACTTTTGGGGAAAATAGGTCTCTACAATGTGATTAATACCAGAACCACACACAAACACTTTTACATGTTCAATATACTTCATTTTGTTTAATTTATTTGTCAAAATTTACTGGTATTGCTATACTTGTGGGGACATTTGTTCACTACAACGTAATAAATTCAACAACAACACAGACACAGACACACACACACACACACACACAAACACTGAATGCATCCATTGTATTGTGAGCAGATCCACATGACCTTCCACCTGCCTTCACGTCTGAATTCCCTGATGGACATGAACTGTTCTCAGATCAGTGCTTCACTTCAGAAACTGCCTGTGTTATCCTGGTTAGTGCAGAGACAGAAAGATCAGAAGTGCATCGTCTTAACACACACACAGACGCAGCTCTACCTGCGAGAAGATGAATGAGTGTTGTCAGTAAATGCGTGCAGGGCGACTTCACACCAGGAAAATAAGGGCATTATCTCCCTTAGAAGTCCTGACAACGCAAAAACCACTGCAAACCTCATTAAAACACTGTGTGGAAGCCAATCTCTCATTTCACGTGTCATTTTTCCCATTTTAATGCTATCAAATAAACATCTGTATCATCTGAACACAACACAATAAGCTTGTCTCCACAATAAGGCACTGTGCGTTCTCTCATATCGATGTCAGCACACCAAAAAACAACATTATTCTTTGGGACGCTTCGTAAGAAACTCGTAGTGTTTTATACAATGAGATTAGAGCAGAGAGAAAAGTTTTCAGCAATATAGAAATTACTTAAAGTCATATATTTAGTTTTATTCCTCTTGTTTTCCAAGTTCTCGCTCGCATTGCTGTACTGGCATTTTTATATTGAAATATAATGAGGCAGGAGTTGTGTGATTTTTAGCATCAATGAAAATATGATAGAGGAAACTTGCATTTAATCAAAATTATTTCAAAATCTAAATTAAAATATTAAATTATAATAAATTATATTACATAAAACAAAAACTAAATTAAACTAAATTAATTCAATTATATTGAATATCAAATAAAATAAACTTAATTTAATTAAAATATGAAAATATATTAAAGTTGAATTGAAAATAGTTTAAATGAAATTATATAACAAAATAAATTAAAATTAAAAAATGAAAATGAAAAAAAAAAAAATAATAATAAAATGAATTAAAATAAGTTGAATTAAAATATGAAATTATATTAAATTAAATAAAAATTGAATAAATAAATAAATTCAAATTTAAATTTAATTAGACAATGAAATTAATATTATACAAAAATGTAAAAATTTAAAAATGGTTAAATTTAAGGCACTGTGCATTCTCTCTCTCATATCGATGTCAGCACACCAAAAAACAACATCATTCTTTGGGACGCTTCATAAGAAACTCGTAGTGTTTTATACAATGAGATTAGAGCAGAGAGAAAAGTTTTCAGCTATATAGAAATACTCTGAAAGTCATACATTTATTATTTTTTTTCTCTTGTTCTTACTCTGATTGCTGTACTGGCATTTTATATTGATAATTATTATCATCAAATAAAATATGAAACATTTTATTAAATTAAAATGAAACTTAAATTATATAAACATATGCAAATATGCATTTGAAAATACAATTGAAATTATATAAAACGTAAATAAATTAAATGCAAATGAAATGACATCAAATAAAATAAAACTAATTTAATTTAATTTAAATAAAAATGAAACTAATAAATTAAATTTGAAAGTAAAATTGAAATTATATTTAAAAATGTATTAAATTAAAATGAAAATATTTTTTTTATAAATTAATTTATAAAACAAAATGAATTTAAAATTAAGCTAAATTAAACAATAAATGGAAATGATATCAAATAAAAATAAAATTGAAGTGAATATTTTAATTAAAATTGAAATAATCAAATTAAAAGTAAATAAAAAATTAAAATGAAATTATATCAAATAAAATAACAAAATTAAATTAAATGAAATTGAACACAATTGAATTAACACAAAATTAAAATCTAAAAACTAAAATAAAAACTAAATTAAAATGATATCAAATAAAATTGAAAAGTAAATTGAAATCAAATAAAATTAAACTAAATAATTAAATTAAGTTTAAATGTTATTAAATATAAAATTATGATCAAATTAAATTAAACCAAATAAAAAATAAAATTATATCAAATACAATAACAAATTTAAATTAAATTGAAAATGAAATTAAAATGAACAAAATAAAATCTAATTAAATTAAAGAAATTAAATAAAACTAAAGTAAAAATGAAATTATATCAAATATTTAAAAAAAAATATTAAATTTAAACAAAATCAATAGCAACAAAACAATTCCGTTTATTTAGTTCCTCATCTAATACACTTCTCATATTCCCTGCTAAGCCCAACCCCTCTCCTCACCCACGCATGTGATTGGCCACAGTATGTTGACTGACAGTGCATTGGTGGCATTTTCTCCTGCTCACTCTTCCTCTTGCTCTCTTCGTACTTTCGCTCTAATCCTTTTCCAAGCGTATCACATTACTCTATTCTTCCCCTTAATACACATTACCAGTGGATATATCTGCTGCTGCCGTCTCCTCTGCCAACACAAACACTCTAAAAGCTCAACAAATCGGCTTTACCTCACTGGAGTGCTCAGTCTAATAGAGCCCATTCAAATTCAGCACTTATATAGGATTTATTCCTAGGATATTCATTATTGATATCAACAAGTAAATTCTTGATATCCACCATCAGAATTAAACTGATATCAATAATTGAATCTGTGATATTGGAGAATCTCACAAATTTATTTAATATCAACAATTAAACTGTTGTTGTAACCTGGTTAACAGTAAGTTTCCCATATATACTGTATAGTGAATAACCGCAAATTTACGTTCCCAGAATTCCTTGCATGACACTTTTTATTGTTGACATTATTATTGTTATTTTTAGTTATGTACATTAGAGTTTGACGTTACGTCTAATGATGTTGACAAATAATAAATAAATAATTGTAAAATAATGATGAATAATTGTAATAAATAATGTTTTGTCTGTGCAAAAAAGCTTGTGTAGATGCTAGCTAATTTATTAAATGTGGTAATTTACCGTAAAATTTGCCATAAAAAAACCCACCAACCAAAGATGCCTTTTTACTGAAAATTTTACACACTGTAATTGCAAAGTACTGTATATAAATTAACGATATACAGTACTTTACCATAGAATGGTATGGTTTTTTTTTACAGTGTACAGCTACTTGCAAAAATACTCATGTACTGTAACGTAGTAGTAATACTTTACAGTCAATTTTACAGAATTTTTATAGTGTTAATTAATGCAATACAGTATTTTACCGTAAAATTTAAGAGTTTTAGTATTTTTATCTGTTACATTCTGGCAACTTTTTTACAGCTTAAAATACTTAAGTACCGAAATAAATACTGATTACTTTACCGTTAATTTTACAGACATTTTACAGTATAGATTTAATTAAATATAGTAGTTTACTGTAAAATTTGGAAATTACTGTAAATGTTACAAGTAAATGTTTTACAGTATAAAGTAATGACATACAGTACTTAACCATAAATGTTATGGGTTTAAGTGTACAGATACTTGTAGAAACACTTAAGTCCAGCAATGAATTAGTAATACTTTACAGTAAATGTTACAGATTTTTTTATTGTACATGAATGAAATACAGTATTTTACTGTAAAATTTAGATTTATCGTATTTTTACAGTAAAGTTCTGTCAATTTTTTTACAGCACAATACTTGCAAAAATACTTAAGTACTGTAACCAAAAAAGATTACTTTACTGTAAATTTACACAGACTTTTTTTACAGTGTAAATTAATGAAATATGGTAGTTTACCATAAATTTTGGAACTTTATTTTATGTTCCTACATATTTTTATAGTACTATTCCAGCAATCATAGCTGCCAGTAAATATTACAAGATGTATTACAGTATAAATTAATGATATACAGTACTTTGTAAAAAAAATCTATAACATTTTACGCTAGTGTGCAGACACTTGCAAAAAGTATTTTAGTACAAGTACTGTAACATAGTAATACTTTACAATAAGGTTTACAGATTATGTTATACTGTAAATGAATGAAATACAGTATTACAGTAAAATTTTGAAAGTTCTTTAACAGTTTCTATCGTATTTTTTACTGTAAAGTTACGACAATTTTTAAAGCATAATACTTTTTGTACTGTAATGTAGTACTGTAACAAAGAATTATTACTTTACTGTAAATGTTACAGACTTTTTTACAATTTGAAGGAACGAAATACAGTAGTTTATCGCAAAAAAATTTAATTAATTTACATTCCTACCACATTGTTATTGTAAAATTCTGGCAACAACAGCTACCTTGGTTTACCATAAATTTATGCATTTACAGTTTAAAGTAAATCAAATACAATAGTTAAAATTGGTCTAAAATTTAGAATATTCTTTTACGATTACTACCGTATTTTTAATGGTAAAGTTCTGGCAATCACAGCTGCCTTTTTACTGTAAATTTAAAGGATAAAAAAAAGTAAATAAATGACAGTAGTTTGCTATAAAACTGAGAAAATTATTGAATTATTTACCGTAAATGTTAACAGATTTTTTGCAGTATACAGATACTTGCAGAAAATACTCAAGTACTGTAACAAAGAAGGCAGTGCGGTGGCGCAATGGGTAGAACAATCACCTTACAGCAAGGAGGTCGCTGGTTGAAGCCTCAGTTGGGTCAGTTGGCATTTCTGTGTGGAGTTTGCATGTTCTCCTCGTGTTCGCTTGGGTTTACTCCGGGTGCTCCGGTTTCCCCCACAGTCCAAATACATGCGCTATAGGGGACTTGGGTAAGCGAAATTGTCCGTAGTGTATGAGAGTGTATGGGTGTTTCACAGTGATGCGTTGCAACTGGAAGGGCTAAAACGTATGCTGGATAAGTTGCCGGTTCATTCCGCTGTAGCAACCCCTAATTAATAAAGGAACGAAAAGCTAAAAATAAAATAAATGAATGTAACGAAGAAAACACAGTTTTTTTTACAATGTAAATTAATAAAAATGTCAGTTTACCATAACATTTTTAAAACAATTTTACAGTATCTACAATTAATTTAAATGTTAAAGATCTGGTAACGTTCAGCTGCATTTTAACTGAAAATTTTTAATTGTTTACCATGTAAACATACTTAAGTACTCTAACAAAGAATTATTATTTTACCGTAAATTTTTTCATATTTTTTTACAGTGTAAATTAATGAAATACTGTAGTTTACTGTATTACCAATAATTATTTTTAACAGTAAAGTACTGGAAATCACAGCTGCAGTTTTTTTTATTAAATGTTACTGATTTTTTAGTGTACAGATAATTGCAAAAAATATGTAAGTGCTGTAAAAAAGAAATGTTACTTTACTATAAATTTGATGGATATTTTAATAGTGTAAATTAGTGAAAGTTCTGGCAACCACAGCTTTTGTTTTTTTATGTTATGGATAAAAAGATTTTTGCTATTGTGAAATACTGTAAATTTGGGATTTTTTTACAGTATAAAATAATGAAATACTGTAGTTTACCATATTATCAAAACATCTGGCAATCACAGCTGCTGTTTTTTAATTTGTTCTTGCAGTTTTAGAATTTATTTGTTTTAAAGATGCTTGCAAAAAATACTGTACCAAATAATTATTGCTTTGTCGCAATAACCACTGTATTCTGAGAGTAAATACAAGAATCTTGCCATACAGAACATGCAGCAGTGTGAGGCGTTTTGCTCAGGTGTGTGTTGGAGAATCTGGATCTGTCAGCGACAGCAGAGGTCGAAGCCGTCCGGACGCTCAGAGATCCAGCAGAAAAAAAACAGGCAAACAAACTGTGTGAAGGCGAGAGGCGATGCTTCATGCATTATGCAGCGCCAGCAGCTCTCTAAACTTCAGTCTTTGGGGGATTGTCTGACATCCCAGATGAATAATTAAGCTCTGACCTTTTATCCTCATTAAAGGTGATGTGGGGGAGATTTTTTGGAGCTGTCAGGAGCAGCGGTGAAATCAAACCACACACACACACACACACTTACATGTGTTTCCATCCGCTTCAGATTTGGTTTTGTTCAGGAGTATATATAACAGCTCTGCTGTACTGTATGTGAGCTTCTAAAAATAGTGTGGATAAAAAACATGAATATGAATGGATAATAATATCATTCCTTCATTCTCCTTCAGCTAAGTCGCTTTTGTATCAGGGTTCACCACAGCAGAATGAACCGCCAACTATTCCAGCATATGTTTTACACAGTTTATGCCCTTCTAGCCACAACTTAGTACTGGAAAACACCCATACACTCAATCACACACACTCATACACTACGGCCAATTTAACTCAATTCCCCTTTACCACATGTGTTTGGACAGTGGGCGAATACGGAGCACCCAGTGAAAACCCACACCAACATGGGGAGAGCATGCAAACTCCACACAATAAAGCCGGGACTCAAACCAGTGACCTTTCTGCTGTGAGGCCACAGTGTTAACTACTGAGCCACTATGCCATCATAATAATATCAATAATATGCTAAATAAAAGTGTTTTAACACACACACACACACGCATACATACATATGTGTGCACTGTGTATATTTATTCATATATAAATACACAGATGCATTTGAGATTTGACAAAACGTGTAACATGTATATTTAGAAATAAAACATGATCCAAATTATATTTAAATTCCCATCTAACGAAAATGTCAAAAGGTAAATGATGTGACAATATTTAGGTATAAACGGGGTTAAATCAGTCTCATGCTGATTCTGATAATGATCTAAACTTGTATCTGTAGGTTTCAACAGTTTGTAAATCTGTTAAATAAAGAAATATATTATGTTAAAAAACTTTTATTTGGGATGCAATTCATTGCACAAATAAATATATATTTAAAAAATCCTAAATGAATATTACTATTATTAGTCATATTAATATCCTAATAATCATTCATCAGGGACGTGCGGTCAGGGGAGACAGGGCCTCACTTATCATCCTCACCTGCCATCATAAGATGTATACTAATGATAACATCGATATTTTCCCACTGATCTGTGCTATAGATGCAATTTCTCTATGATTCTAATAATTTTAATCATTTTTATGATCAAAATCGCTGTGTTTTGCGTATCTCCTGTTCAATTACAGTGTAGGAAACGAGGTGAGGCAGCTCCGAGCTTAGCCTCTCATCAGATTGCGCATTTCCTTGCAAACTGGCTTGAGCGCTCACTCAGTGTATGCTACCAATGTAAAGCTTTATTAAAATGTTTTTTATACATTCTAGACATTATTATATGTCCTCACTTTCCATATAATATATTCCACGTATGTCTATCACTTATTTAGTGTTAAAATCTGACATAAAGCCGCACTGAAAAGACATGAGGTGAGGCAGACAGTAGCTCTGCCACACTAAAGAGGGCGCACCAGAGCTCACGGTTATTCTTAGTGGTTGCTCTTCTTCTATGCAGTAAAGTTCAATAGGACTCTGTTTTGCTCTAACTGACTGCAAAAAGAGATCATATCAGCTCAAACATTTCTTAAAATTGGACATTCAATCAAAACGTGAATACATACTGTAATGGATGACCAATGCCGGAGCTGAAGGACTCGCTTCAAAGGACAGGACAGAAGATAACGCGATAATTTCAAAGTAATTCAAGTCATGTCAAGACGTCATTTACAAGTAATGTTACTGTAAAGGTAAGACCAGTGTGTGTGTGTGTGTGTGTGTGTGTGTGTGTGTGTGTGAGTGAATGAGAGAGAAAAACCAAGCAAGAAAGAGAGAGCGTGCGCATCTGCCATGATGCTATTTGTGTGTGTGTGTGTGTGTGTGTGTGTGTGAGAGAGTGTGAATGAGAGAGAGAGAGAGAGAGAGTGCATCTGTTATAGTGGTGTGTAGTCGCTTGTTATAGTTGTCTGTAGCATCCAGCTGGGTGTTTTTTTGGGAGGCATATTTAAAAAAAAAAATAAATAAATAAATAAATAAATAAATAAATAATAATAATAAAATAATAATAATAATAATAATAATAATAATAAAATAAAAAAAATAAAATAAAAAAGCTATACATTTTGCATTCTTCCTTGGCCCAATATGTACCTGCCATGCGTATAGAAACAATGCTGACATGATATATAACACACATTCAGTAGCTGGCAAATACATCGGGTGGATTTGTTTGAACATAGGACTTTTGACTTTGAAAGTGTCAGTGCCTCAACCAGCCACAAACCTCACCGCACGTCACTGACACGCACTCATACAGTACTGCAAGTTTAGTGCATCTAATTCACGTAGCTAACTACTGAGCCACCGTGCCACCATATCCTAATAACATTATTTTAATTTTCCTTTGGCTTAGTTCCTTTATTCATCAGGGGTCGCCACAGCAGAATTACCTACCAACTACTCCAGCATATGTTTTTCACAGCAGATGCTCCAGTGACCACCTTGCTGTGAGGCGACAGTGCTAACCACCAAGTTTGAAAATGTTATAAAAACGTGGGATTATTAGGATTGGAGCAACCATCTTTCCAAACATGAGACTTCTCCTGCATTTTCTCTTCGTTCCAGCATCTCTAATGTGCGTTTTATAGACAGTGAAAGGCCATTAAATGTGTTGATTGAGTTACGCTGGTGTGTGTGGGAGTGAACTCTGCACTATGTGACTCCGTGATGAGCTCATGAAGAACCAGAGCTGAGATCCTGAAACTCGGGTGTATTTATAGCCGGCAGAGAAATAATTCATAGTGATCAGAGTGGAGACTGTACACAAACACAGCAGCTGTGCTGGATTAAAAACAAAGCCGGCATTCTCTCCCTATCTCTATCTCTCTATCAATGTGTCTGAAGTTGGTCATGATGGATGTTTGAAAAGCCTTGTGTGATTGGTGAATGACTGTGGGTTGACTGGCTCTAATATGTTTTAAGTGCATTATTCATTCATTCATTTTCTTTTCGCCTTGGTGCCTTTATTAATCTGGAGTTGTCACAGCGGAATGAACCGTCAACTTATCCAGCATATGTTTTACGTAGCGGATGCCCTTCCAGCTGCAACCCATTATTGGGAAACACCCATACACTCCCATTCACACACATACACTACAGACAATTTAGCTTACCCAATTCATCTATAGCACATGTGTTTGGACTTGTGGGGGGAAACGGAGCACCCGGAGGAAACCCACGCAAACGCAGGGAGAACATGCAAACTCCACACAGAAATGCCAACTGACCCAGCAGAGGCTTGTACCAGCGACCTTCTTGCTGTAAGGTGATTTTGCTACCCATTGCACCACTGTGACGCCCCTGTGAGTATTATTTCACTCTTCATTTTTCATGCATGTGCTATAAAACAGTTGTAAAGGATTTCTTTATCTGTCTCTTTCTGTTACTCTATCACTTTCTCATTCATTCATTTTTCTTTCGGCTTAATTCCTTTATTCATCAGGGGTCACAACAGCGGAATGAACCAC
Organism: Danio tinwini; assembly: GCA_903798205.1. Taxonomy (NCBI): domain Eukaryota; kingdom Metazoa; phylum Chordata; class Actinopteri; order Cypriniformes; family Danionidae; genus Danio; species Danio tinwini. The sequence continues at coordinate 7,780,401 of CAIGQZ010032693.1, forward strand.
CAATTACCATATGTTTTACACAGCAGATGCCCTTGCAGCTGCAACCCAGTACTGAGAAACACCCACACACACATTCACACTCAAACACTACAGCCAATTTAGTTCATCAATTCCCCAATAGCGCATATGTTTGGACTGTGGGGGAAACCGGAGCACCCAGAGGAAACCCATGCCAACACGGGAAGAACATGCAAACTCCACACAGAAACGACTCGAACCAGAGACCTTCTTGCTGTGAGGCGACAGTGCTAAGCCACAGTGTCACCCTCTTTCTCTTTCAATTCAATTAATTCAATTAACTTCACTGGCATGCCATACATGGGTGCATACTGCCAAAGTGCATAGCAGGGGGAAAAAAAGTCAATATAAATTAATAGTAGTAATAATACGCTGTAAAAAAATTCAATGACCAAAAGTCATGACAACAAATGTTTTTATGTTAATTTAACTCAATTTAATAAGTTAATCAGTTGGGAG
>CAIGQZ010032693.1:7780887-7788387 GCA_903798205.1 Danio tinwini
TTTTTTTTTTTTGCAGATTTACAAAGTTTAATAAAACATTGTTATTCAGTTTGACTGATTTAGGTTGAGATGGCTAACAAAGTTAATTTGATTCAACTTAATTTTTAAAGCAGGAAGATTTTTTTTAATAGTGTAGCAACACATCTTTCTCTCTCAAATTCAAATTCAGAAGCTGCTGTAGTGGCATGACATTCATTGCCAAAGCATTCATGAAGTCTACAGTATGATTACAGTATCTCTCTCTCTCTCTCTCTCAATCATACTTGTCAAAGTGCCTAAGGGTTGTTTTTAATGAGCATTAATGCAAGGGTCTTAATTGATTCTAAAATGTATAAGGCAATTCAAGAGTTCACCCTTAACTGATGATTAATTATAAAGCGTGTTTGGCATGCTGTCCCGGAAGAGAGCTCTGAGCTCATGAGATCCTTGAGTCCGGGGCTCCCTCTCATTGTAGGGTGAGAGGGGAGTTTGAGCTCAGGTAGATCTCGAGAACTACCCTGCTTGTTACGGCGAATAGAAATTAGGAACTTCTATGGTGTCTGTTTGGTTTGGTCAATTTACTTATGTCACATGTTTTGCCTGTGGGAGGAAACCAGGGGGTTCAGGGGAAACCCACACAAACACGAGAAGAACATGTAAACTCCACATGTAAATGTCAAAGACTTGACCCAGTGACATTCTTGCTGTGAGGCAACAGTGCTAATCACTGGGCTGCTGTGTCGCCCTGTCAAGGGAAAAGGGGGAGGAGTTGGCATGCAAGAGGGGATTCTTCAACACGAAGATGGCTAAGGTAAGACGATCAGGTTATTTATAGTGAGTTAGGCTTCGTCTGATGGTGGATCATACATTAGCTAATGCGGGACTCGCTGCACTCAATCATAAGCACGAGCCCCTCTCGAAATTAGTTTATAAATAAACTGAGCGATTTATTAACATTTGAACAGATGTGGTGTAATAAGAAAGCTTTGTGTTTAATTTAGTCTTGTTTTAAATTAGAGGATATTTTATTCTAATGCGCTTGATGTGTCGGAAATGTCTTTGTTGTTGATTGATGGAAATTGAGTTGTTGGTTTTGTTGCATTTTAATCCCCTGTTAAGTTATGGTTAAGTAGAAAAATAGTTTAATTTAGATTTTTCAAAACCATTTTAATAAATTCAGTTTATTGGCATGACATACATAAGTAAATATTGCCAAATTATACATAGCGGGGCATAGGTACAGTATTGCCAAAGTATTCTTAACATTTACAGTATGTTTACGGTCTCTCTCTCTCTCTCTCTCTCTCTCTCTCTCTCTCTCTCTCTCTCGCTCTCGCTCTCTCAGAATTCAACTGATGCTTTTTAATAATAAGTTTATTTATAAACCAATATCAAGAGGATCACGTGCTTATGATTGTTCTCAGCTGTTCCAGCATCAGCTCATGATTATTTAATCAGATGATTCCTAACTATAAATAACCAGATATTTCCTTATCTCAAAATTTTCATCCTGAAGAACAATAGTACAAATAACATGCACCCTAAGTAAATTGAACACACAAAATTTATACCATAGCCAAGCTCAGTCATGCATATGTCACTTAGCTAAAAATAAGCCGGGGGGGACTTCATCTAGATCTACCTGAGCTCAAACTCCCCTTTCGCTCAGGAGACAGAGAGCCCTGGGCTCGAGGATCTTATAAGCTCAGGGCTTTCTACCGGGACAGCATGCCAAACTAGCTTTATTATCAGTCTTCAGCTAAGTGGGAATTCTTGAAAAGGACAAAAAAAAAACCTCACATTAATATTGAGTATTGGATTTATAACATGCTAAATCATTTGACATTGCTCATTTATAAATGAGGTGTAAATCAGCGTCATCCATCATGCTGATTGGGATAATAGTTTAATCTGTTTTTGTAAAGTAGCATAATGTATTTAGCTGTGCATATAGCACTGAGTGTATCGGTGTCTGCGTGTGTCTGTCATGCTGTGCTGCTCTCCGGTGGCTCCTGCACAAACCTTGTTTCTGTCACACGCATGTCCTGCTGTCAGAGCCACACCTGTACGTACACACACACACACACACACACACACACACACACACACACACACACACCAGATTCGAGACTAACCACTAACTGCTGCTGAAACTGACAACAAAGTGCAAGTCAATTCTGTAATTCTAGATTCTAGGACAAAAAAGGGGTTCTATAACTCTAAATGCTGTGTTCTGCAGGGCTGTCTGCTTATAATAGGGCCAGACAGAATCTGCAGAGTTTGTTTGCTGCAGAATTATGTTTAGAATTGTTCAGAATTGAACTATAATGTTAAATATTTATTATATTTTTAAGTACTACATTAAATATATCTATGGTTTACAAAGCAAATAAAAATGGAACCACTTATTTAGTAAGCAAATCTAAATAAATCTCTCACATAATATAGCTTGTACGGAGACCCGGAAAGGACGTGATGGTGGGGGGGAAAAAAATTGATAGGAAATAAACAATTTTTTTAAGTTCTGTTCCCTCGCAAAAGTGTTTTTCCACAAACACTTTCTGTTCACTTTATACATGTCAACCCTTTCGTTTTTGCCAGATTCTCCCGTAGTTTACCGTTTTATCCCGCTATCATCCTATCAAGTATTTTACCATATTTCTCATGTATTTTTAATCTTGAAGGCTGGCTGAAATTAATATAGAAATGTCGTCATTCACTTGACATTAAAGCTGTACGTCGATCATCAACTTTCATATGCAACCTCAGAATCAGCGGCGCGCTCCGTATGATAAACTGATCCCAGATCAGCTTCTGTTAACAGACCTCTGTTATCAAACAAGTTAAGAGCAGCAAATGAATCTCTCATTTTTTGTTTGATAACAGGGGTGTCACTTTAAGAATCCACAGCTTTAAATGGAAAGAGAGTGAATGCAGATGTTTTTATATTAATTTCAGCAAGCTTTCAAGATTAAAAACACATGAGAAATATGAGAAAATACTTGATAGTGGAATAGAATAAAAAAAGGGAGAATCCTGGCAAAAACTGGAGGGTTGACATGTACGAAGTGAACAGGAAGAGTTTGTGGAAAAATGTGACGGATCACAGAATATCTGTGCATTCCCTCGCAAACTGAAGTTTATTTATAAACAAATTTCGAGAGGAGCACGTGCTTATGATTGATAGCAGCTGGTCCTCATTAGGTAACGCAGGATTCACCAATCAGACGATTCCTAAATCACTATGAATAACCAGAGTGTCTTACCTTAGCCATCTTCATGTTGAAGAATCCCCCCTTCCACCCCTACTCCTCCCATTTTCTTGTCAGGGCAACACAGAGGTCTAATGGTTAGCGTCATTGCATCACAGCAAGATTGTCACTGGCTCAGAACTTACCTGGCCAAAGTCTGCGTTTCTCTGTGGAGTTTGCATGTTCTGCCCGTGTTTGCGTGGGTTTTCCCCAGGCTCTCCGGTTTCCTCCCAGACCAAAAACATGCATCACCAGTAAATTGATAGAACTAAATTGACATCATGAACAAGTGTTGAATCCAGTATATCTATCCACAGTAATTCCTAATTTCTATTCGCCGTAACAAGCAGGGGAGTTCTCGAGACCTACCTGAGCTTAAACTCCCCTCTCACCCTATGGGAGGGAGCCCCAGGCTCGAGGATCTCACAGCTTAGGGCTCTCTCCCGGGACAGCATGCCAAACACACTTTATAATCAATCATTAGCAAGGACGAACTCTTGAAACATATTTGCGAGGGAATGCAAAAACTTAAAAATAGATATTTTTTTCCTATGCCTGTTTTTTTTTCCTATCATCCAGTTTTTTTTTTCCTTCCACCCATTTTTTTTTTCTCCACCATCACATCCCTTCCGGGTCTCTGTAAGCTTGTAACTGACTGAGAATCAGTTTGTGTTTCTTATTTAATTATTTCATACACTTCGTTAAAAACTTTTAATTTAAAATTACAAAGTACAGAGTTGTACGGGGTTAAAACTTCTATTATAAAAACCATACAGAGTAACCAGGAAGACAAAATGGCTGCACCTCATGGAAAGTGAAGCAGAATTAGTTTCCCTGCTTTAATTATATTCATTCGGATTGAAGAAGCATAACAAGATGCCATAAGAAGTTCCTCTTTCTGTAATAAGCAGCCAATGAAGAAAGTTCACTCATATTATACGTGTTGTTTGTGAGTTTTGTTGTTATATAGCAGAAAACATGTGTCAGTGCATGTACATAAACTCAAGTTGTTAAAGTTTACTTTACTCTGTTTCAAGGATTTATTAAGATAGTGTATTTTCATGTATTTATGTTCTTTGTATTCTGTTTTACATTTGTGTGCATTCAGTTCTCAAGGCATTTCAAGTTGGTTGGTCATATTCAAGGTGAACCAGTCAATAAATCGCCAGTCATCAGAGAATCTTTTGTGCTTGTGAAACTACTGGGAGGAGCTACATAACTACTTAACAAAATGCACTGTGCAACTAAACATTTGCATATTAGTCAGTAATATTACTAAAATAAACAAAAGGATGAATAGAATAATAAGCCTTACTGTATATGCTTCAAAATCAATATTGCCACAAATCACCAGCGATACAGCATTTGCAGATCGCTGGAGAACAACACATCTGCCTCTGTATGTAATACAACTCCCAGAAGTCTTTGCACTCACACACCAGTTTCTGATCCCCCCCTGATTACACACACCAGGACTATAAAACACAGCAAATACACACACACACACAGTTGCTGAGTCATGTATCCTGTAAATGAGCATTATCCTTGTCTTGCCTTGCTGTTTTTGACCTTTGTTTTGTTTATGTTGTTTTGCCACCTGTCCCAACCTTCATGCTTCTGTCTGTTCCTGTTTTGGCCTTGCCTGTAATGCAGTCCCAAAATAAAGCTGCCTTTAAATCCTCACCTCTGTTGTCATTACAAATATACTGTTAAATTTAAAATGACTATAGTATTTTTTCATGTGGAAGCAACACCACATAATTATGCAAATCATGCACTCCTAAAAGTTTGACTGATCCAAAGTAATAAGTCAAAATAATACAGCAAATACTCTAAACACTAAATGTTTGAGCAGTAGACAAGACATTCCCATAAATATCTTTAAATCACTTCAGTAATTATCAATCTATTCAAAATCAGAATCTTTTTCTTCTTGAAATTATTATTCGTTAACACGAAAATAAATGGTGTAAAATCCCAGTGCATGCAGCGTCCAAAAAGCTAAATGATTTCCTGTAGACACAGATTCATCTGCTCCTTATCTAAACGCTTAATAGCGTTTTGTTGAGCTGAGAAAAGGCCAAGATAGAAATAAGAAGCTTTTTTGAGCCGAAAGTCCAGGCCTGCTTCCAGAATCCCATCTAAAGATGCGCTCGCTGTCTGCTATCCTCATTCATTTCAGTAATGCACATGGCCAAATCTGCTCCTTTCTGCAGAATCAAACCTGATTAAAGACGTATTCTAATGGAACAAAGTCTTTTATCTTGATTAAACTCCAATTTAGGGTATTACGCTTCAATTTTCAGTCACGCTCAAAGTGAATATAATTCCTATTGAGAATCAATATAGGAACACAAATGACTGATTGCTGCCCTCCAGTTTGTGTTTAACTCAGGATTATATAATGAAAAAAAACACAAACACACTATTTTTTTCTGCAATATGAATACAGTTTAGGGTGACGCAGTGGCGCAGTAGGTAGTGCTGTTGCCTCACAGCAAGAAGGTCGCTGGTTCGAGCCTCGGTTGGCGTTTCTGTGTGGAGTTTGCATATTCTCCATGCGTTTGCGTGGGTTTCCTCCGGGTGCTCCGGTTTCCCCCACAGTCCAAAGACATGCGGTACAGGTGAATTGGGTAGGCTAAATTGTCCGTAGTGTATGAGTGTGAATGAGTGTGTGTGGATGTTTCACAGAGATGGAAGGGCATCCGCTGCATAAAATCGTGCTGGATAAGTTGGCGGTTCATTCCACTGTGGCAACCCCGGATTAATAAAGGGAATAAGCCGAAAAGAAAAGGAATGAATGAATAAAGTTTCACAAAATAGTTTGAACAGCACTATTTGATAATTTTCTGGGGAGTCTAACTGCCTTTAGGCACAGAAATTGAACAACCACAATAGAAAAAATGCCTTTTTTGGTCACACTTTCAGTTCAAATATTAAAAAAAAAAATAATTTTTAGAACAAGTAAAAATATTGTTTTGTATTCACGGTCAGAAGAAATGCACTCACCGTCAACTTTATTGGGTACACCTGTCCAACTGCTTGTTAACGCAAATTTCTAATCAGCCAATCACATGGCAGCAACTCAATGCATTTAGGCATGTGGACATGGTCAAGACGATCTGCTGCAGTTCAAACTGAGCATCAGAATGGGGAAGAAAGGGGATTTAAGAGACTTTGAATGTGGCATGGTTGTTGGTGCCAGACGGGCTGGTCTGAGTATTTTAGAAACTGCTGATCTACTGGGATTTTCACGCACAACCATCTCTAGGGTTTACAGAGAATAGTCAAAAAAAAAAACATCCAGTGAGAGGCAGTTCTGTGGGTGCAAATGCCTTGTTGATGCCAGAGGAGAATGGCCAGACTTGTTCCAGCTGATAAAAAGGCAACAGTAACTCAAATAAGCACTCGTTACTACCGAGGTCTGCAGAAGAGCATCTCTGAACACACAACACGTCCAACCTTGAGGCAGATGGGCTACAGCAGCAGAAGACCACACCGGGTGCCACTCCTGTCAGCTAAGAACAGGAAACTGAGGCTACAATTCACACAGGCTCACCAAAACTGGACAATAGAAGATTGGAGAAACGTTGGCTGGTCTGATGAGTCTCCATTTCTGCTGCCACATTCGGATGGTCGAGTCAGAATTTGGCATCAACAATATGAAAGCATGGATCCATCCTGCCTTGTATTAACGGTTCAGGCTGCTGGTGGTGGTGTAATGGTGTGGGGGATATTTTCTTGGCACACTTTGGGCCCATTAGTACCAATAGAGCATCGTGTCAACACCACAGCCTACCTGAGTATTGTTGCTGACCATGTGCATCCCTTTTTGACCACAGTGTACCTATCTTCTGATGGCTACTTCCAGCAGGATAACGCACCATGTCAAAGCATAAATCATCTCAGACTGGTTTCTTGAACATGACAATGAGTTCACTGTACTCAAATGGCCTCCACAGTCAGCAGATCTCAATCCAATAGAGCAGTTTTGGGATGTGGTGGAACGGGAGATTGGCATCATGTCAATATGGAGCAAAATCTTTGAGGAATATTTAAAGTACCTTGTTGAATCTATGCCACGAAGGATTAAGGCAGTTCTGAAGGCAAAAGGGGGTCCAACATGGTACTAGTAAAGTGTACCTAATAAAGTGGCCAGTGAGTGTATGTCACAATAAAGAGATTTTCCTTAAGCTAAATTATCTACCAGTGGGCTAAGTAAAATCATCACTTTGAAGTGTACATATTTGTATTAGAAACACAAAAATTC
>CAIGQZ010032693.1:7790887-7792521 GCA_903798205.1 Danio tinwini
GCGGATCTCTCTCCGGTCTGAGGGAACGCGCGCACGGACGAGCCATCTGGAGTGTGAGTGTGTGTTCCTGCCTGCTGGGATCGCGCCAGCGCTACAGAGACTCGCCGTACTAACACACACACACACACACCCTGACAGAGCAGTCCGCATGCGTCAGAGCCCGCATACACCAGCAGATCCAGCCCAGAGAGAACACACACGCACACACACACACACCCACCAGCAAATCCAGCACAGAGAACCCACTCCAAACACGCACACCAGCAGATCCAGCACAGAGAAACACACACACACCACCAAATCCAGCCTAGAGAACCCGACCCAAACACACTCTCACAAACACTAGTAGATCCAGCCCAGAGAATCCACGCCAAAACACACACACCATGTCCTCTGCATGTGAACAGAGAGAAGAAACCCCTCCAGTGACACACACACACACAGAGAGAACTTCAGCCCAGAGAACCCACTCCAGACACACACACACAGATCCAGCCCAGATAATCTCTCTCTCTCTCACACACACACACACACAGATCGAGCCCAGAGAACCCACTCCAGGTACACACAGAGAGAGAACTTGATAGACATCCAGCAATCAAATAAACTCTCACATGATCTTCTGCATTTTAACAATTAACTGTCAAACTAGTTTTCCCGGGAAAATCTAACCTTTGACCCTGAAACTATTAACATAAAATAAAATTAAAATTAAGTATAATTTAGATACTGTTGTAGAGTTTATTAGTTTGGATTTGTTACTAATTAATTTTAAATAGTTATTCTTCACATTTTAATTAGATGAAGCTTTTTGTGTGTTATTGTTTATAAATGAATGAATAAAAAATAATAAATTAAAATAAATTTCAAATAATAAAAAATAAAAGAAAAATAATAATAAAACAATAATGTTAATAATAATAATAATAATAATAATATAATAAATAGATAAAAATAATAAAATTAATTTATAATTGAATAAATTTAAAAATAAATGATAAATAAATGAATAAAAAGAAATAAATATAAATACAGAAATAAAAATAAATATATTATATATATATACGAGATATATAATAATATATATATATATATATATATATATCTCGTGTCGCCTGATATAGATATATATATATATATATAAAAATTTTGTATCAGGCAACACAGTGGCGCAGTAGGTAGTGCGGTCTCCTCATAGCAAGGTCGCTGGTTCGAGCCTTGGGTGGGCCAGTTGGCATTTCTGTGTGGAGTTTGCATGTTCTTCCTGTGTTGGCTTGGGTTTCCTCCCGGTGCTCCGGTTTCCCCCACAGTCCAAACACATGTGCTATAGGGGAATTGGTTAAGCTAAATTGACCGTAGTGTATGAATGTGTATGGATGTTTCCCACTGATGGCTTGCAGCTGGAAGGGCATCCGCTGCATAAAACATGTGCTGGATAAGTTGGTGGTTTATTCTGCTGTAGCGACCCCTGATTAATAAAGGGACTAAGCCGAAAAGAAATGAATGAACTTTGTATCATTCACATTTTTGTAAACAGTAAAAGAGATATTAGTAAAAGAGAAGTGTTCAGTTTTAAAAAAAATTTTCCCCATCTATATGATTATAATTATATTTATTTTTAGTTTCAAACTAAT
>CAIGQZ010032693.1:7978753-7989586 GCA_903798205.1 Danio tinwini
GAATGTCCGGCAGTGGGAATAACTCCTCCATCCTGCATTACGGACACGCCGGAGCTCCCAATGACAAAACCATCCAGGACGGAGACATGTGGTGAGTTTAGGAGACTCTTTTTATTTAAATATCATGATTACTTGATTAAATCATGCTGTCTGTCTGTTCTCTTGTTGATTTGTTGCTGGTTTTGTCTTCTTTGTCTTCACCAATTTGAGGAGATGTAAACAATACCAATGGTCCTGATTTACATTTTAATTTTCCATATAGCTTCTGAGTGAAAGAAGTTTCACGTATTGATAAATAATGTTACAATAGATGTTTTTACATCAAGTTATGATTGAATCGGCTCTTGTTACAGATATGAAATAGTTTGACAACAAGCAGGAAATGTTCATGCGCCAATGGCATCGCCGCATTGAAATGATCTATAAGCAGACACACACTGCCCCCTGCTGGACAGCAGACACTAACGCACTATGAAAGAAATACATGAGGCGTACCACACTGCAACAATATCGGTTAATGAACAGTTTCTAGCGATTCACAAGTGTGTCACAAGTGTGTTTGTGCATTATGGGATGTTGATCTCTGCTCTGTCCACTTCTGATGTTGAAAATTCAACTCTACAGTTTAACAAAGTGACTTTTAGTGACATTTTATTCGTTTGAAATAATATAATGTATAATATATAGAGAAATGAGTCTGCAAAATTACAGGAAATATACTAGCAGTTTATTATAGTGTATATAAAGGTGTTTGTAGCGTATTATACAACACCAACCCAGACAATATACATATTCAATCTTTATTTCTCTAGTGCTTTTACAATGTAGATTGTGTCAAAGCAGCTGAACACAGAAGTTCTAGTAAACTGAAACAGGGTCAGTCCAGTTTTGAGAAGTTCAGTTTAGTTCAGTTCATCGTGGTATAATTTTTGCTGCTGAAAGTCCAAACACTGAAGAGCAAATCTTTCGATGCACAGCTCCACATGTCCCAAAGCAAGCAAGCCAGTGGTTAGATCTGTGAACCTACACTGGTCTCACGGTTCAGTTCGGTTACAATTATCATGCCATCGATTTGGTTCAATTCGATATCTCGGTGCATCACGGTGCATTGACGATGCTTTCCATACACAGTTTTATATTATCTTCACAGCAGCAATTATTGTATTAAAATGTATAAATATATTTATCATATATACTATTTGTTATACAATTTTGTCATTTAATACAAACAGTCAGATATATAAACTGTACCTTTAAACAACACGAGCATTTATAGCAAATAATATAAACAAATATGAATTATTATCCTGGGTAAAGTCTAGATTGGATATGCTGCCGGACGGAAGTGCGATATGCACATTAATATAGCGGAATTTTTTTATGACACTCTATAACAATAATTAATATTTTACAGTACTGTGACGGTTGGGTTTAGGGTTGAGGTGGGGGGTGGGCATTAAACAATACAATTTATTGGGTAATGTAATAGATAACATAAATAATACTCGGAACAACTACTGTTTAAAACTGCCTTCTTTCATCTGAGAAATATCTCTAAATTATGAAGTATGCTATCCATCTCAGATGCAGAAAAGCTAGTCCATGCTTTCATGACTTCTAGGCTGGATTACTGTAATGGTCTGTTTGCTGGTTGCCCAGCATCCTCTATTAACAAACTTCAGCTAGTACAAAATGCAGCTGCCAGAGTTCTTACCAGCTCTAGAAAATATGATCATATCACCCCAATTTTATCCTCCTTACACTGGCTGCCTGTTAAGTTTCGTATTGAATTTAAAATATTGCTTCCTACCTATAAAGCCTTAAATAATCGAGCTCCTGTTTATCTAACCAACCTCCTGTCTCGCTACAATCCAACCCGCTCTTTAAGATCTCAAAACTCAGGGCTTCTGGTAGTACCTAGAATAGCAAAGTCGAGTAAAGGAGGTTGAGCCTTCTCATTTATGGCTCCTAAACTCTGGAATAGCCTTCCTGATAATGTCCGAGGCTCAGACACACTCTCACAGGTTAAAACTAAATTAAAAACTCTTTTTAGTAAAGCATACACTCACTTCATCACTTTGCGGTATGACGCATGATTGTGCCCCACGCAGGTTTTTGCATCTCGTTTATATACACTATGAACAGCAGCTACGCTAATTATTCTCTTATTCTCTATTTCCACCTGGGGGTACTCATCCTGAGGCTTTCAGACTATGCCGCGCCACTGGTGCGATCCAAGACCAACGAAGAGATGATCCCGAGGTTTTCACAATCCTGAACCAGGCCGCACCCTGAGCTGCTGTGGTGATCATGTAGGAGTGAAGAGCATGAGACGCTCCAAGGACAGACGAGTCTTCGTTAAGGTCCAGCATTCTCCAGCTTCCGGCGCCTAGACTGCAGCTCTGCACAAGACGTTTGGCCATAGGAGAAATGGTCGTGCCCAACTGAGCCTGGTTTCTCTCCAGGTTTTTAAAATTCTTCACTTTCGCCAATTGGTGAAGTTTTTTCCTCGCCGCTGTCGCCACTGGCTTGCATGGTTCGAGATCTGTAGAGCTGCACATCGATGGAATTGCTCTTCAGTGTTTGGACTCTCAGTAGTGATTATTAACCCACACTGACCTGAGCTAAACTGAACTGATCTGAAACTCTGAAAATCGAACTGACACTGTTTCAATTCACTATAATCTTGAATGTGGAGCTGCTTTGACACAATCTACATTGTATAAGCGCTATACAAATAAAGATGAATTGAATTGAATTTTAGGTTACTGTGACGGTTGGGTTTAGGGTTGGGGTGGGGGTAGACGATAATAAAAAACAATTAATGGAAAATTTAAGAAAAAACATAAATAATTCTCTTTAACTTTCGGCCGCAAACGTATCTGTTCTAGCAACAACCAATATCCCACTCGCTTTCTGATCCTTGTCCACCAAGTTCTCTTACACCCCTATGATTGGTCACACGCTCAACAGAAAGGACTGCGATTGGCTCTTGCGCGCTTCACAGATGAGTGACACTGTGCCACAGTGTGTGAGAGAGAGAGAGTTTACTTTCATTCTCAGAATCAGAATCAGAATCAGAATCAGTTTTATTGCCAAGTGTGCTTCACACACACAAGGAATTTGTTTTGGCAACAGAAGCTTCCAGTGTACATAAAGTGACGAGTGACAACACAAAATTAAATACAAGAAAAGAAAAGGCAATAAACATTAAACAGAGATGCAGTCAGTCAAAAAGATCTGGATGTTGAATGTATGTACAGATATGTTGTAAATATACAGGTTATAAGGTGCTGTGTACAAGTGCGTATGAGAAAGTATTGCACGTTTATTGCACAGTAGGGGAATATTTAACTGTTCATGAGGTAGATAGCCTGAGGAAAGAAACTTTTCCTGTGTCTATCTGTTTTTGTGCTTGGTGCTCTGTAGCGCCGACCAGACGGTAACAGTTCGAACAGGTAGTGTGCTGGGTGTGAGGCGTCCAGAGTGATTTTACGAGCCCTTTTACTCACTCTGGAAGAGTACAGTTCTTGAAGTGTGGGAAGGGTAGTGCCAGTGATTCGTTCAGCAGTCCGGACTATTCGCTGTATTCTGCGGAGGTTGGTTTTGGCAGCTGAGCTGAACCAGACCGTGATTGAAGTGCAGAGGATGGATTGGATGACAGCTGAGTAGAACTGTACGAGCAGCTCCTGTGGCAGGTTGAACTTCCTCAGCTGACGAAGGAAGTACAGTCTCTGCTGGGCTTTCTTTACAATGGAGTCTATGTGAATGTCCCACTTCAGATCCTGAGAGATGGTGGTGCCCAGGAACCTGAATGACTCTACTGCAGCCACAGTGCTGTTCATGATGGTGAGTGGGGGGAGTGCAGGGGGGTTTCTCCTAAAGTCCACTATCATCTCCACTGTTTTGAGCGTGTTCAGCTCCAGGTTGTTGTATCTGCACCATAAAGCCAGCCGCTCCACCTCCTGTCTGTATGCAGACTCGTCACCGTTCCGGATGAGGCCGATAACAGTAGTGTCATCCGCAAACTTCAAGAGCTTAATGGAGGGGTCTTTTGCAGTGCAGTCGTTTGTGTACAGGGAGAAGAGCAGTGGGGAGAGAACACATCCCTGGGGGGCACCAGTGCTGATGGTGCGGCTGTCGGATGTGATTTTGCCCATTCTGACTAGCTGTTGTCTATCTGTCAGAAAGCTGGTGATCCATTGACAGACAGAGCTAGGGACAGACAGCTGGGTCAGTTTGTTCTCGAGCAGTGATGGGACGATGGTGTTAAAGGCAGAACTGAAGTCCACAAACAGTATCCTTGCGTAGTTCCCTGGTTTGTCCAGATGTTCTAGGATATAATGCAGTCCCATGTTGACTGCATCATCCACAGACCGGTTTGCTCTATAGGCAAACTGCAGGGGGTCCAGCAAAGGTCCAGTGATGTCCTTCAGATAAGCTAGCACCAGTCTTTCGAATGACTTCATGGCCACAGATGTTAAGGCAACAGGTCTGTAGTCATTGAGTCCTGTGATCTTTGGTTTCTTTGGTATTGGGATGATGGTGGAGCATTTGAAGCAGGATGGAACTTTGCGCTGTTCCAGTGATCTGTTGAAGATCTGTGTGAAAATGGGAGCCAGTTGGTCCGCACAAGTTTTCAGACAGGCTGGTGAAACACCATCTGGACCTGGTGCTTTTCGTCTCCTCTGTTTACTGAAGATCTGACGCACATTATCTTCACTGATCTGAAGTGCCGCGGTGGAGAAGGAGATGGCTGGAGGTGTTGATGGCTGTTTACTGAGGATCTGATGCCCATTATCCTCACTGATCTGAAGTGCAGGGGGTGAGAGGGAGATGGCTGGAGGTGTTGATGGCTGTGTAGGGAGATGATCCGGGTGGGTGTGAGGTGTCTGGTCAGAGGTGTCAAATCTACAATAGAAGATATTCAGCTCGTTTGCAAGATGTTTGTTGCAGTCGATACTGGGGGATGGCGTTTTATAATTTGTGATGTCTTTCAGGCCTTTCCATACTGATGCAGGGTCGTTGGCAGAAAACTGGTTTTGCAGCTTCTTGGCATAGCTTTTCTTGGCCACACCAATCTCCTTTGTCAGTGTGTTCCTGGCCTGATTGTATAAAATCCTGTCCCCGCTCCTGTAGGCATCCTCTTTTTCATGACGAAGCTGTCTAAGTTTTGGTGTAAACCATGGTTTATCATTGTTAAATGATAAGTAGGTCCTGGTAGGGATGCATAACTCCTCACAGAAACTGATGTATGATGTTACAGTCTCTGTGAGCTCGTCTAGGTTGGTGGCTGCAGCTTCAAAAACACTCCAATCAGTGCATTCAAAACAGGCTTGTAAGACCTGCTCTGTGTCGTTGGTCCATCTCTTAACAGTCCTTAATACTGGCTTAGTAGTTTTAAGTTTTTGCCTGTAAGTTGGTATAAGATGAACCAGGCAGTGGTCGGAGAGTCCTAAAGCTGCTCTGGCGACGGAGCGATATGCATCCTTTATTGTGGTATAGCAATGATCCAAAATGTTATTGTCTCTGGTGGGGCATGTGATGTGCTGTTTGAATTTAGGCAGCTCGTGTGTGAGTTTTGCCTGATTAAAGTCACCGAGAATGATAAAAGCAGAGTCCGGGTGTCGTTGTTCAGTCTCTGTGATCAGATCAGACAGCTGTTGTAACGCAGTCCTCACGTGTGCTTGTGGTGGAATGTAAACACAGACAAGAATGAACGAGGAGAACTCCCGCGGTGCATAAAACGGCTTACAGTTAATGAAAAGCGCTTCCACATCAGGACAGCACATCTTCTTTAACACAGTTACATCCGTACACCATCTCCTGTTGATGTAAAAGCATGTCCCACCACCGCGTGTTTTGCCCGTTGACTCCGTATCGCGATCTGCTCTGTACAGCTGAAAGTCCGGTTAGTGTAAAGCGCTGTCCGGAATGGCTTCGTTCAGCCAGGTTTCTGTGAAACACAGCGCAGCAGAGTTGTTAAAGTTCTTGTTTTCGCATGAGAGCAGAAGTAGTTCGTCCATTTTGTTAGGAAGCGAGCGGAGATTCGCTAGATGGATGCTAGGCAGCGCTGTTCTGAAGCCGCGCTGTCTCAGCCTGACGAGCGCGCCAGCTCTTTTTCCACGCCGCCGGGTCTTGTATTTCTTCCACAAAGCAGCTGCTCCGCCGATGACAATGTTCCGCAAAACGCCAGAGAAATCAAAATCCAGTTGGTGATTAGTTGGTGTGCACTGCCGAATGTTCAGCAGCTCATCCCTGGTATAACTGATCGTGTTTGATAAACATAAAACAGGACAGACTAACAGAAATAGTGCAAACACTGAAGAGCTCCACACCGAGGCAGCCATCCGCGGCGCCATCCTGAGAGTGAAAGACTGTCCAGCAAACACACACGCAGTGAATTTGTGCACAGTTTCTGTGTTTTTAAGTAGTTAAAACGTTGTAAATACTCATGCTCACAGCTCGCCTCCTTCGCCATAGTAAGCTACAGCAACAGCGCATATGAGATAAATGACGTCAGTACATAATAACCGGTTATGATTATTACTGAACCGATACCAAATTGTCCGCGTCTGCATCGCGGTGCACCGAAGAAACAATTAATTTTGACACCCCTACCAGTGGCAACATTAGAGGAGCAAACTTCACTGATGGACCAGCGGTGGGGCCAAGTCAGAGCACTTACTCTGGTCCCCCGGGCTCTGCGTTGTTTGGTGAAATTCTAATTGAACCAAAACAATCGATTTCAATTGGCTTAAGATTGGCAAGCAAAATTCAGGACATTGCAACCTGCAGAATCTGGGAAGCTTAATAAATAAATTTATTAATTAATTAATTAATTAATTAATTAATTCACTGATTGACCAAAAAGAAGGAATAAACCTGGAGAGAAACCAGGCTTAGTTGGACACGACCATTTCTCCTCTGGTCAAACTTCTTGTGCAGAGCTGGAGAACGCTGGACGTCCATCGTGGAGAAGCTGCAGGTGTTGAGTAGGTCACCGGCGGGTGTTAAGGCTGGCTCACAAGATCAATGCTGAGACTCGTCTGTCACTGGGGTCTTTCAGGAATCAGTATCATGCTCATCACTCTTCCATGACTGCCATGGTATCTAATCAGGATACGGCCTGGTCCAGGATTATGGATATCACTTTAAACTATTACAAATGTTCATAAAAGTCACTTTGTACAACTTTTCAAGGTTAAAAGTTGTTGTAAGAAAAATCAAGATGCCATAATGCACTTCAAAAGCATGAATAAATAAAAACATCAATCACAAAATACAGGAAAACTAATAATTTGAGTATATTTTTTATAGTGCATGTGAAAGATTGATTTACTAACGTACAATTATATTAATGTTCATGTCTTTTGATAAGTCTCTTGAAGTTGCAACAAAATACTTTATACCTAGATATGGAGAATTTCAGATTAAAAAAAATGTATTTAAGAAATATACAGAACATTGTTGATGAGAAGATTATTATTTTTTTATTCCTGCGCATTAATTTTATATGCATTAACATTTTAGTAGCTTGGCGGTTCATTCCGCTGTGGCGACCCCGGATTAATAAAGGGACTAAGCCGAAAAGAAAATGAATGAATGAATTTTAGAAGCTTGTTTCTACCATAACATTAACCAATTAAAATGTATTTGTAGTTCTTGTCTTCCTATTTAGATTTATTTTCTTGTGGTCCTAAAATAAGAAATCCGAAACATATGCTGAATAAGCTGGCGGTTCATTCTGCTGTGGTGACCTCTGAGGATGGGACTAAGCCGAAGGAAAATGAATGAACAAAAGAAACTTGCAATTAAATTTTGATTTGATATATTTATTTTGAACAGAATATCATACACTTGAAACAATTCTTAAATTAAATTACATTTAATCATAATCAACAGAAGTATTTACTTATCCTTACACTTCATTCATTTTTCACTTCATGTATTTTGTATTAATATTATATGTTAGGCACCTAGGGTCTGAGAGTAACCGAATTTCGATTCTCTGTATGTCCTGTACATGTGGTTGAATTGGCAATAAAGCTGACTTTGACTTTGATTTTCCTTCGGTTTAGCCCCTTATATTCATCAGGGGTCTCCAAATCGAAATGAACCACCAAGTATTCCAGCATATGTTTTACACAGGCGGATGCCTAATAGTCCAACATTAATTTTAAAAGGTCTGAATTGTGAGGATACAGTTACAATTACCTTTATTAGTTTTATTCATTTTTTTATTACATTGTAAGTTTTGTGTTGAATTGTTTGTTGAAATCTGTAATGCAAAAACTAAATAAAAAAGGGGAAATTACTTAGGAAATGTTCGTTTTTTTAAAGAACTAATTGGCAAATAAAACAAAAGCTTAATATACTGAATTGAAAAAAAAAGTGTTTAAAATAGATAACTAATAATAGCATTAAAATTAATCAAATAAAATAAAGCATAGATTATTAGTATTTGATTCTACCACCCTATCAAATCATTAAACTCAAACCACACCATTAGATGTGTGTTCGATCTGCTGTTGCATGGATTTTCCTCCACAATAGTTGTGTTTCTGTCTGTTTTTCAGTCTGTTTGATATGGGCGGTGAATATTACTGCTACTCCTCCGACATCACCTGCTCTTTCCCAGCCAACGGCAAGTTCACCGCCGACCAGAGAGCCATTTATGAAGCCGTGCTGAAGTCCTCCAGAGCCGTAATGGCCGCCATCAAGCCAGGTACAGACATGAGAAAACATCCACATTTTTAAAACAAACTGGCTTTTTAAAGGTGCAGTTTGGAGGATTGACAACTAGTGGTTGAAGTAGGTATTGCAGTCCATATTCAAAATATCAGAGAGGGTATTTTCACCCTGCCCCTCCGATATAGGGGATAGATGCAGATATAGGTTGCCAGATTAACGTTACAATCAGGAGTAAGTGTAAACGTAAGTGTAAATTTAGGGTGGGGCTTTCAGTCATTTTAAGCCGGGGCTGTCAGTCATTTAGGTTGGGGCTATCTGTCATTTGGGATGGGTCTATGAGTCATTTAGGGTGGCGCTATCAGTCATTTAGGGTGGAGCTATTGGTGATTTGGTGGTAGGGCTATCAGTCCTTTAGGGCGAGGCTATGAGTGATTTAGGATGGGGCTATCAGTCATTTGGGGTGGGTCTATGAGTGATTTAGGGTGGGGCTATCAGTCATTTAGGGTGGAGCTATCAGTCATTTGGGGGCAGGGCTATCAGTTCTTTAGGGCAAGGCTGTCAGTCCTTTAGTGCAAGGCTGTCAGTCCTATAGGGCGGGGCCTATTATTCCTATATTGCGGGGCTATCATTACTTGAGGGCGGGGCTATCATTCCTTTAGGGCGGGGCTTTCAGTCCTTTAGGGCGGGGCTTTCATTCCTATAGGGAGGGCCTTTCATTCCTTTAGAGCGGGGCTTTCAGTCCTTTAGGGCGGGGCTTTCAGTCCTTTAGGGCAGGGCTATCAGTCTTTTAGGGCGGGCTGTTAGTCATTTAGGGTGGGGCTATCAGTCTTTAGGGCATGGCTATCAGTAATTTTGGGCGGGGCTATCAATCCGTTAGGGTGGGGCTATCATTCCTATAGGGTGGGGCTATCATTCCTTTAGGGCGGAGCTATCATTCCTTTCGGGCGGGGGCTTTCAGTCTTTTAGGGTGGGGCTATCAGTCATTTAGGGTGGAGTTACCAGTTCTTTGGGGTGGGACTGTCAGTTCTTGGGGATGGGGCTATCAGTCCTTTAGGGTGGGGCTATCAGTCCATTAGGGATCAAGCTATCATTCCATTAGGGTAGTTCTTTAAGATAGGACTATCAGGGTGTGTCTTGTTTTTGCTCTGCTTTTGTCCATTGGTCTATTTTCCTTCTTTTTGTTAGCAATACCCATCTTCCAGTAATCCTGTCGGTTTGAAATCATGCACTGCCCTACATTATTTTCTCATTTTAGGACACTTTTAATCAGAAGTTTCATGTCACAATATTGGATTTTCACATGTCACAATATGGGAAAAAAGAATCTTAACTCCGGTTTCATGGCGACTTTAAAGTGCATGCTGTAGACTAGTGTTTGAGTCCTGTAGTCTATCTAATTGTCTTTGCTGTCCCGCCCAGGGGTGAAGTGGACAGACATGCACCGTCTGGCGGACCGAGTACACCTGGAGGAGCTGCTGAAGATGGGGATCCTGCATGGAGACGTGGAGGAGATGCTGACGGTTCATCTGGGCTCAGTGTTCATGCCGCACGGTCTGGGCCATCTGCTGGGCATCGACGTCCACGATGTGGGAGGATATCCAGAGGTCAGATCACAGAAAAACAAACATCTATTGAGTCCTCATAATGTCTACTGTCCTCATATCCCTGAATATTTTTTATTGTGTGAAACAGTCATAACTTATGGAATAATATATTATTGGGGTAAACCATAATGTATATTTGCAACTTTTCATTAATGAGTGAATGTGTTACCATGCTTTCGCCATGGTGTTTCTGTCTCTTCATCTGTCTTCTCGTGTATGCGTGTGTATATGTGTGGATGTCTCCTGATCTGTGTGTGTTGTGTAGGGAGTAGAGCGTGTGGATGAGCCGGGTCTGAAGAGTCTCCGCATGGGTCGTGTGGTGCAGGAGAGGATGGTCCTGACGGTGGAGCCAGGAATCTACTTCATCAATCACCTGCTGGATAAAGCGCTCGCATCTCCTGCTCAGTGCGGCTTCATCAACACTGCAGTGCTGACACGCTTCCGAGGCTTCGGCGGGGTCAGAACACACACAGACACACACACACACACACAACTGCATGACAATTAGGCCCAATTCCAAATTCCCCCCCTTAGC
>CAIGQZ010032693.1:8010416-8025071 GCA_903798205.1 Danio tinwini
TATTTATATAGATTGGGCATAGATTAATTTTTAAAATCTAGATTAATCTCGAAATTAATCTAGATTAAAATGGCTCATTTGAATTCTGCTGATGGCATTCAAAATATGTGTGCTACCCAAATAATACGTCTTTGAGAACGGGTTTCTCAAGCCAGGTGGCGCATTAGACCAGGGGCTCATCTCCTGTTTCCAAAATGCATCACAAACTGCTTCAGAAACTGTTCTACTATGATAAATGGTGATGAAAATAAATGACGTTTAATAAGATGTGCTTGTGTTTACTCACTGTTTATTCAGTTAAACATCAATGTTGATCTGTAGGGAGCATAAGCTCCATACAGCCATTTCATACTTGCTTTTGATGTACGTACATACAGAAAACGCTGCTTCGCAAAGCCAAGTTCACAGAGCCCTGACGGTGTGTCAAGCATTGAGTATGTTTACATGGGCAACAACAATACTTTAATACGATTTTAATATGATTAAAACAATACTCTGATTAAGAGTCTACCAAGCAAACAGCGATTTATGATTACCTTAATGCGACTAAAGTTATAACTGAACTAAACAGAAATGGAATTAAGACGTGGAGTATGCAGGTATTAGTTACATTACCGACAAACTATTAACGTCATGTAGGACTTTTCGCCATATTTTCCGACAAGATCCACATAGGCGGGTGTCAGTAAAAGACTGCACACACACACACGCACAGACGCACACACACACACCGCGAAATGTGGAAGTTTTTTTTTTTTTCTCATTCGGCGTGCGTTATTAAGTTCCATAACACTCTCACCAGTCCTTACTCATTATTTGCGTCTAATACCCAAGTTTGTCACGGTGCACGAATGAAATGTTCGTGAGTTAAAGTGAAACTGTCGAACTGCAGTTAAAGTCAGACGGTCAGACAGTGCGGACGGTCAGACAGTGGAGCTTAACCAACTGCTGTGCTGCCATAGACTGTAAAAGACTGTGCGCTGCTGAGCGCTGGCAGCGTGTCTGTGATGTATGTCATCACACCTCTGTGAAGTTGGCACCCCATAAAAACAAAATAGCAGCTTTATAGTGGACTTATTTAATCAATATTTATTTTATGGGAAAAAGCGTAGATTATAGGCCTATATAACACACAAACACGTTTTGTACAGATAAGTTTAGATTAATTACAATTATTAATAATAATAATAATAATAATAATCATATAAAACACTGTGCGTTTTAGCACAGGATGTAGGATGTTATTTTGACCATTTTGATTTAGTTTAATAGAAGACAAACATGTAATGTATAATAACAATATTTTGTTATTTTATAGTTATCTTTAGTTATCTTATTATTATTATTATTATTAATATTATTATTATTTATATCGTAAGCTTATTCGACAGATAATTTTCCTAGAGTTTAAAAATAACATTACAAGCTTACATGGCGGGCAAATTTATGTCATTATAAATAAAACTTACTTAAATGCTTTTCTTCAAGAATGTAACACTATTTTGTCTTATTCTTTTCGCTATATTTTCACAGAGAGGCTACTACAGGTGCAAAATGCCTCTGTTGTTTAATATTGCCGTTTGATATGCCTATAACACTCGCTCAGATGTTGTTTAAAATAAAGCATCACAAATGAAAATTCTATCAGCACAAACAAATTAAAACACTTTAGAAAATCATACATGTGGGGTGATGCATTCTTTAATTCAATATTCGATATTTTAATAATAGAAGCAGCACTAACAAAACGTTCATAGGTAAATCCAGCACAAATGAAACGCACACCAACGAGACTATTTTAGTAAATATGGAGCAACTGGAGTCGAGAGACCTCTGAATGATCTAATATTATTTTTAGGCCTACAAATAATTTTTTTTGCAGCACAAACGAGCTCAAATTGTGAGCAAACAAAAATAACATATTTGTGCACGAATACAAATATCTTGCGTTCATTTCCACCGCACAAACCAGCACAAATCTAACCAAATATTTTGGCTATATCTAAACGGCACAAACAAATATGACACCTGTTTTGTGCGATTTAGAGGAAATAACGGGGCGGAAAGTGAAGTCGCGGCTCCCGAAGTGTTTTGATTAGGCAATATCTAAACAATAAACGTATATAGTGTTTATTTTAACAGCACAAACCAGCACAAACGAATGACACCTGTTTTGTGCGATTTAGACAACCTGGGGTGGAGAGTGACGTCACGGCTCCCGAAATATTTTAACAATATCTAAACAACGAAAATGGATACATTGTTTGTTTTAACGGCACAAACCAGCACAAATTCAGCACAAACGACCTGTGTTAATTTGAAGTCATTTGAGCAACATGGGGTGAAAAGTGACGTCACACAGTCAAAAAAATAATGCTTAATATCTCAGACCCCAAATCAGCACAAACGTAGCACAAACGAATGGCATAGTTTTGGGGTTTATTTGTTTTTATAGGGTGCCAACTTCACTGAGGTCGTCATCACGCAGGTTACATCACGCTCTTTCTGACAGCTAAGCATTGAAAATCATTCAGTGACAAGTGATACATGTATAAGATCTTATTTATATAATAAAATATATATATGCAAATTTATATTGAAATACCAGAAATGGGTTAAAAAATCATATCACCATTATTAAATATTAGGGGTGTCAAAATTAATTGTGTCTTCGGTGCACCGCGATGCAGACGCGGACAATTCGGTATCGGTTCAGTAATAAACATAACCGGGTATTATGTACTGACGTCATTTATCTCACATGCGATATGTCGCCGTATGGCCAGGAAGGCGAGCATAAGTATTTACAACGCTCTAACTACGTAAAAACTCAGGAACTGTGCACAATTTCACTGCGTGTGTTTGCTGAACATTGTTTCACTGACACTTACAGCAAAAGCCCCTATTTCACGGCGATTAAGAGAATGAAAGTAATCTCCATTTCTCTCTCTCACTGTGGCCCATGAGTGCATCTGTGAAGAGCGCCAGCGTGTAAGAGCCAATCACAGCCCTTTCTGTTGAGCGTGTGACCAATCAAAGGGGTGTAAGAAAGAACTTGGTAGACAAGGATCAGAAAGCGAGCGGGATATTTATATTTATTTATTTGCTATAAATGCTTGTGTTGTTTAAAGGTATAGTTTATATATCTGACTGTTTGTATTAAAGGACAAAATTGTTTTACAAATAGTATATAAATATATTTATACATTTTAATACAATAATTGCTGTGAAGATAATATAAAACTGTGTATGGAAAGCATCGTCAATGCACCGTGATGCACCGAGATATCGAATTGAACCGAATCGATGGCATGATAATCGTAACCGAACTGAACCGTGAGACCAGTGTACGTTCACACCTCTTATATATATATATATATATATATATATATATATATATATATATAGCTGAGTCTAAGAGTTTTATTTGTTTGATAGTTTATTTCACATATCTTGTTTGTAAAGGCTAAATACAAATAAAAAGTGAACATTAAAGTTTTTGTACTGTTTTTATTTTTTAAGTTATAAGAGCCTGGATTTCATAGCCTTTGCAAATTCAATTTGCAGACATTTGTGGGTACAGACATTCATTATTTCACAAGACATTCATTTTTTCCTGGCTTTTTAATATTGTCCATATCGATATCGGAAATATATCGTATCGACCGAAATTAAGAAATATATTGTGATATAAATTTTTGCCATATCGTCCAGCCCTAATTAAACTCTGCATTGATTATAATTGACAGTATACTATAATCCCAACTGAACATTGCATATCCTGCAATGTGACTACTGTGGATGCACACATGGTGATCTCAATTTTGAAACCAAATTTTGTGCAGCTCTACTCTCTGCAATACGGGGACTTGCACAACTGCTGGTGGTTTTGGTGTCATTGATTTATCCATGACAGGCCAAAACCTGCACAAAAAACACTTGGCAAATTGTTAACTATTAGTAACCTAGTTTGACCTAGTAATAAGTTACCATATCAGTGGAGCATTTCCTTAAAACACAGTGGACTCCACAGACTTGCATTAGAGACGTGCTTCTCTGATAAACGAACATCAGTGATTCAACATTTTTGTTTGTTTATGTCTTTCAGAAAAGCGTTTATGATGGATTTTATCTGTGTTGTCCAAATCATCATTCTAAGCTTGACCCTCCCGGTGCATTGTGGGAAAATCCTGGTGTTTCCTCATGAAGGCAGTCACTGGCTGAACCTGAACGTTTTGATCGAGGAGCTTCACCATAGGGGTCATCAGATCTCTGTGATCCGGGCCCTCGACAGCTGGTACATCCCAGAAACATCGTCTCACTACGACTCAATAAACGTCCCGTTTTTACTAGGTGGAGATGATGAGTTTTACCACAATTTCGTGTTTAGACAGCTGCAGATCAGACGAGAGCAACGCTGGACCCGCTTCAAGCTGGACATGGAGCTCAAGGAGAAGTTTTCAGAAATGCACAGAAAGATTTGTGAGATGGTCATCCATATTGTTGAGAAGGAACCCGTGATAATGAAACAGATCAAAGAGGCAAACTTCGATATAATGCTGACGGACCCGGCGAATGGTGGAGGTGTGGTCCTCGCCCATTATTTACATCTACCTTTGGTTTTTAACGTCCAGTGGACTGTGCATGGAGAAGCGCATTTCGCGATAGCGCCATCTCCTCTGTCTTACGTTCCCTTCCCGCTTTCGCAGCTTACCGATAACATGAGTTTCCCTCAGAGAATATATAACGTGCTGTTTTCCGCCGTTCGGCTTTTCCTTTACAGGCGAACAGTTGGTCCTCATTATAGTGCTTTGTGCAACCGATTATTCGGTCCTGATTTGGACTACTTTGAACTATTTCAGGCTGCCGATATTTGGCTTATGAGAGCCGATTTTGTTTTTGATTTTCCTCGGCCGACTATGCCTAATGTCGTCTACATTGGCGGATTTCATTGCACTCCTGCTAAAGCACTTCCGAAGGATTTGGAGGACTTCCTACAAAGTTCTGGAGAGCACGGCGTTATTGTTATGTCCTTAGGAACACTAGTTGCTCAACTTCCAATGGATATCGCTGATGAAATAGTCGCTGCGTTTGCTGAACTTCCCCAAAAAGTAATCTGGAGATACACTGGAGACAAACCTGCTGATGTTGGTAACAATACACTACTGGTTAACTGGCTACCACAGAATGATCTCCTAGGACATCCCAAAACTAGAGTGTTTGTGTCTCACGGAGGAACCAATGGCGTTTTTGAAGCCATCTATCATGGCGTTCCTATAGTCGGCCTACCACTTGTGTTTGATCAGGATTACAACCTATTAAAAATGAAGCATAAAGGCGTGGCTAAAGTTTTAGATATCGCAACCATAAATCGAAATATATTCAAAGATGCATTACAAGAAGTGCTTAATGAGCCATCCTACAGGAACAACATGCAGAAACTATCCAGTCTGCATAAAGACACTCCGTTAAAGCCGTTAGACAGTGCCCTCTTCTGGACAGAGTTTGTCATGAGACACAGAGGCGCTGCTCACCTGCGTACGGACTCTTATAAAATGCCCTGGTACTCGTATCATAGTGTTGATGTTGGAGTGTTCTTGGTGTCAATTTTGTGTTTTATAGTTTTTGTTATGTTTAAAATTATTAGATGCTTGTGTTGCAGGTTTTGTGCAAAAAGAAATCGCGCTAAACAGGATTAAGTGTAAATATGGTTGTGGAAAAGTGGAAGAGAGTTGCCTTTAGTGCCAATGCTGCATACTGATTTGTAAAAGTGCGTGCATCTGTGCGTGTGCTTGTGCGTGTGTGTGTGTGTGTGTGTGTGTGTGTGTGTGTGTGTGTGTGTGTGCGTGTGCGTGTGCGTGCGTGTGTGTGTGTGTGTAGGTCAAAAATTTTATGAAATCTTACGTTTACAGACATTTTATTTGTATAGAAATTACAAATGTGCGCTGTAAAAAAAAATCTTGCTGCCTTAAATATTTTTGTTTAATGAAATAATATTTTTTAGCAAATTTAATTCATGCAAGTTGAGATGACTAGAAAAAAATTAAGTTAAACTATATGTATAGCTTGGAAAATTAAATTGAAACCTTATTAATCGATTAAATAGTTAAAGTTGAATATCAAAAACCAAAACATTTGTTGTTGATTTTGTTTTATTATTATTATTATTCATTCATTCATTTTCTTGTTTTCGGCTTAGTCACTTTATTAATCAGAAGTCGCCACAGCAGAATGAACCGCCAACTTATCCAGCATATGTTTTACGCAGCAGATACCCTTCCAGCTGCAACCCATCACTTGTAAACACCCATACACTCTCATTCACACACGTACACACAGCCAATTTAGCTTACCCAATTTACCTAAAGCGCATGTGTTTGGACTGTGGAGGAAACCGGAGCACCCGAAAGGAAACCCACACCAACACGGGGAGAACATGCAAACTCCACACAGAAATGCCAACTGACCCAGCCGGGGCTCGAACCGGAGACCTTCTTGCTGTGAGGCGACAGCGCTACCCACTGCGCCATTATTATTATTTTGCAGCACTTATTAAGAAAGTAAATGGTCAATTAGATCTCATGCAGACTTTAAGATTGAAGCCAATTATTTCGCAATCAAGTTGTCCCCCCAAAAACCTTAAGAATCATGTTGTTTCAGCTGATTTTATATACAGTAAATAGTTTGAACAAGCAGCAAAAGTCATTTTATTTTAATGGTGTACTGCAATGTAAACTCCGGTAATCATGTCAGTCCGCTGCTGTTTGTGTTTCCTTTTATTCCTTTTAAGTTTGGGGCAAATGTATATTAAATAATTTTATATGAAACTGTTTATCATGCATTATTGACACAATTACATTAAAACAATATCTCTATTACAAATGAGTAGCATTCAAAATATGGAGTGTATAAAATACGCAAAAGACTTAAGTGTCATCACAGCGATTGCATTAATAAATAAAAAAATAAGGAATCAAATGAATTTGTTCTGAAGCCCTAATTAAGAAAGTAAATAGTCAATTAGATTTCCTATAGACTTTAAGATTGAAGTGATCTCTTCTGCTATTATCCCCTCCAGAAAGCATTAGCGCATCAGTGGAGTGGTTTTGTGGCGTGTGTGTGCGTGTGTAATTACAGTGATGTATTACAGTGACCCGCGGGACTGCAGTCTAATAGAGGTGACACTCAAACCCTCTTCTGCTGCGCTTACAGCCTGTAATGACTGAAAACGCTCTAATCCAACAGTGTTTAATCACTGCTACACGTCTGCACAGCAATTACACACCATCACAACTGTAACGCAGACCTTAAAGCAACACAAGCCTGCTTGACACTCAATTTAACTGTGTATTTTATATATATATATATTTATGTATATATACAGTTAAAGTCAGAATTATATTTTTTCAATGCATTTGTAATATTTCTAATAACTCATTTCTAATAAAAATGATTTCTTTTATCTTTGCCATAATGACAGCACAGAATATAAGACTAGATATTCTTTAAGACACTAGTATTCAGCTTAAAGTGACATTTAAAGGCTTAACTAGGTTAATTAGGCAAGTCATTGTATAACAGGGGTTTGTTCTGGAGACAATCCAAAACAAATATTGCTTACGGGGGCTAATATTGACCTTAAAATGGCTTTAAAACAATTGAAAACTGCTTTTGATCTAGCCGAAATAAAACAAATAAGACCTTCTCCAGAAGAAAAAATATTATAGGAAATACTGTAAACAATTCCTGTATCTGTTAAACGTCATTTGGTAAATATTTGAGCGACAAATTCACAGGAGGGAGAATAATTTTGACTTCAACTGTGTATATTTTTATATTTATTTATTATTGCAGAACACTCCTGATACAAAAGATCTGATAAAATCAGATAGTAAAAATAAGTCACATAGATATGCAGTATAAAAATAAAATATGCACACACACAAGTTAAAAGCACTTGTAAAATCAGATAAAACACTTGGGCCCAATCCCAATTCTATGTTTGTACCCCTATCCCTTCCCCTTGGCCCTTAAAAACGAGTGTGAAGAGGAAGGGCTTCAAAATTTACCTCTAAGAATTGGGACAGCACTACAGCACCTGCACACGTCATCAAATGTCATCACAATCTCTTGCTTCATATGAGATCAGACGATGGCGACTGCTGTAGTTATTCCAGTTGTGTTATTTTTTAGGTATTTATCTTCAGGAAATCACTGAAGGCAGATATTATGTTATCATAACGATCTAATGTGGCAATAAGATTGTAACTGTACTATGTATTTACACTGTGGCCATATTCATCTGTAAACACACAAAAAACAACATTAACATTATAGCAGACACTGTAAAACACTCATTCTCAGCCACTAGACTTCTCTGACAGGGTATTCGAGTGTCATCCAGTGTCAGAATGTTGTGGGACTGCTGTACAGGAGTTATTATTATGGATTATAGATCACCAAATTTATTGGTTTTTATTTTAGTGTTTTTTTATAAAAGCATGACGGTAAAACCGTAAAAAATTTTCTTACCCCTTGGTTTTGAGTGTGGTCCTGAAAAATCTTTGTTCGAAGGGGTGTATATCCAACGCAATCTCACAACAATTCGTAACTTTTTGATTTAGTGGCTAATTTGTATGAATTCGTACAATCTTATTTGTACGAATAGGTACGATTTGCTCATCACCCAATGACGGTTGGGGTTAGGGGTGGGGTTTGGTGCCACGCCTCCTTTTTAAAATCGTACATTTTCGTACAACTGAACTCATACGAATTAGCCACTAAACTGACAAAACGTAAAATACTTATGTTTCCTCATGAGATCAGGCTGGTATATCCCATCCCCTTAGCCCTACCCTTTCAAGCTAAAGAGAATTGGGACACCCCTACCCCTTCACATGAACGCGCAAAACGAGCAGTAAGGGGAAGGGCTAAGGGGTAGAATTGGGATTGGGCCAGTTTGTTTTGTTCTTGTACAGTATGTCACATAAAAATTACAGTGTTTGCTGGCTTGATTTATTGCTTTGTGACAGTGATGAATACTTTTACCTCTACCTCTTATTACTGTAATATAAAACAACATTTAGATTTGAATACGTGTGTAATAAGAAAAAAAACAGATTGTTTTTTATACATTTGTATAAATAATTAATACAAACTATATAAATGATCAAAGTCTTAATGCAAAAATATATACGTTTAGCGAGGGGTAAGGGGAAGGGCTAAGGGGTAGAATTTGGATTGGGCCTTGTAGTTTCTCGTGCTAACACTATTGTTACAGATGCATGTGAAATAAATTATTCAATAACTAACATTTTAAGAGTTCACACTTAGATATTGCTTAATAATAATAGCAGGTCTGGCATGCTGTCCGGGGAGAAAACCCTGAGCACAGGGCTCCTGCCTGGTCGATAAGCATATAAGGGGGTCTGAGATCAGGTACTCGAGAGCTCCCCCTGGTAAGGGAGGAAAAGCCGTGGAAGGGAGATTCTTCAAAAACAAAGATAAGGGAGTAAGGCTAGACAGGCTATTTATAGGGAGTCTAGATTAATCTGATTGGCTTACTAATGATTACAGATGGGAGACCAGCCGAGATCAATCATATCACGTGCTCCTCTCGAAATTAGAAACTTCACTGCTTTCTCATTGTTGCTATAAAATACTTGTAATTGTTATTAATGCTGGGTTCCACACAATTCCCTTATGTTGTCTCAACACAAATACTTATACTTAAATAACTTAATGAATTGAACATAAAACAATTAAGTTGTTCCAATAAAACCCTCCGGAATTGTGTTGTTTCAGCTCATTTGAAATAAGTTGTTTGAACAAGCAGCAAAAGTCATTTTATTTTAATGGTGTACTGCAATGTAAACTCCAGTAATCATGTCAGTCCACTGCTGTTTGTGTTTCCTTTCATTCAGTTTCATCTGAATGTCTATTAGACGGTGACCACAGAGCATTCAAGAGTTCACACTTAGATAATGCTTGACTATATTAGCTAGTTTGGCATGCTGTCCCGGGAGAGAACCCTAAGCTCAGAGATAGGTGAGCCCGAGGCTCCCGCCTGGTCAATAAGCATTAGGAGGGATACGAGATCAGGTAGTTCTCGATAACTTCCCGAGAATAGACCACCGATTATATTAGTTTGTACTTAGTAAGTGCTTATGACTTTAACTGTAGTTGCATGTTTTTGAGTGTGGGAGGAAACCAGAGTACCCAGGGAAAACCCACGCGAACACTGTGAGAACATGCAAACTCTGCACAGAGAGTGTTGACTGGTTCAGCTAGCGTTGAACCAACTCGACTTCCTTGCTGTAAGGCAACAGTGTTAACCACACTGAAAAAAATGATGCCTGCAAAACTGTTGCAAACTATTTATTTGTGTTGAATTTAAACAAACAAATTAAATGTAATAAAATTCTACTTAATTTGTTTGTTTAAATTCAGCCCAAATAAATTGTTTACAGCCACTTAACGTTAAAAAAATTGAGTAAATCCAAGGAATCATCTCTGAATGATTTTTTTCAGTGCACTGAACCACTGTGTCGCCCGAAATCTAAACTGAGGAGAAGGGATGGATGAGGGGGTAGGGGGTGTTCCAAAGCAAAGATGAGGAATGAAGTTTAGGCTGGATATTTATATTAAATTTGAAATGATCCGATTGGCTAGTTAGTGATGGGTGATGGGGATCAGCTGTCTTCAATCTTATCACGTGCTACTCTTGAAATTAGTTTGTGAAACTTCACTTAATGTCCTTTCATTGAGAAATTTTAGGCAAAATGACTATTAATCACTGCAATACTCCTGTCATAATGAAAAATATTTCATTTACATGAAACTTTTGACGGGAAACACTTTAAATGACTTTTATCATATTACACAGATGATCTCAAACAAAGTATGAAACAATTGTACCCTCATTTGGGTGGCACGGGGGCTCAGTGGTTAGCACCGTCACCTCACAGCGAGAAGGTCGCTGGTTCAAGTCCCAGCTGGGCCAGTTGGCGTTTCTGTGTGGAGTTTGCATGTTCTCCCTGTGTTGGCGTGGGTTTCCCCCCACAGTCCAAAGACATGTGCTATAGTAGAGTTGATGAACTAAATTGGCCATAGGGTTTGAGTGTGTGTGAATGTGTGTGTATGGGTGTTTCCCAGTACTGGGTTGAATCTGGATGGGTATCCGCTGCATAAAACATATGCTGGAATATCCGCTGTGGCGACCTTTGATAAATAATAGACTAAGCCAAAGGAAAATAAATGAATGGGTTTCATTGGTGTGCACCAATATCAGGGTGCATATTTGCACATTTTCATAACTGTAAATATTTATTCATTTTCTTTTCAGCTTAGTCCCTTTACTAATCAGGGGTTGACACAGCGGAATGAACCACCAACTTATCCAGCATGTGTTTTACGCAGCAAATGCCCTTTTAGCTGAAATTTATCACTGGAAAACATCCATACACACTCATTCACACACATACACTACGGACAATTTAGCCTACCCAATTCCCCTATACCGCATGTGTTTGGACTTTGGGGGAAACCCACGCGAACATGTGGAGAACATGCAAACTCCACACAGAAACGCCAACTGACCCAACCGAGGCTCGAACCAGTGACCTTCTTGCTGTGAGGCGACAGCCTTACCTACTGCGCCACCGTGTCGCCTATCTGTAAATATAATGAATGTAAATATAATGAAATCACACTTGCAGGATTTACAGTAAGTGACCGTATCTGTAACATGTTGCTGATTAACACTGAAAATGGCTTGTATTTTAAAATCATGTTAAGTTAATGCACTTCCTTTGAGAATATCTGATTTTTTTCATCTATGAGGGTTTAAAAACATTATTGTAAACACGTATAGTCATGAAAATGTGTGTGTTTTGACCTGTGTTCACTCAAACAAATGATGTTTGCTGTTTGTTCAAGCTACTTATATATATTAAGCTGAAACAACACAACTCTTGAGTTTTTTGGGGGGAGACAACTTCATTTTTTTCTGTCCAGTCCACCTAAATTTGTAAGCACTAATAAGCTGACTTAATTCCTTCATGTTGTACTAATGCAAATCAATTGTGTGGAACCCAGCATGTATTACAGTAAATATCCAGTTTGTTTTGTTCTTGTACAGTGTCACACAAAAAATAAAGTGTTCACTGGATTTATTTATCGCTTTGTGACAGTAATGAATACTTTTATTTATTTACCTCTTATTACTGTAATATAAAAAACATTTAGATTTGAATGCATGTGTAATAAGAAAAAACGGATTGTTTTTATACATTTGTGTAAATAATTAATACAAACTATATAAATGATCAAACTCTCAATGCAAAAATATATATGTTTAGCATTAATTCTGCTTTTTTAGTTGTCGTAAAAAGCTTTTTCTGGTGTAAATGTATTTATTATTTATTATTATTATGCTCATGACGGGGATTATAACATTGAATCTAATGTTATGCAAACTACTTTACATTTTTTTTGATTTCCCTACAGTGTAAATGCAGACATTCAGGATCAAAATAACCATCTGTTAATCCTTTACAGAGGCTGCAATAGAGCTTAACATGTATTGACCCTAGAATTATCATGTTTAGTGTCATTTCCCAGCATAAAATAATAATTCTTTCATCATTGAATCACCCACTTGCTGACTAAAATGCTTTATTATTAAGTTGAAGTGTGCTTGCTCTTTGCCATGCAACTACAAGGTGGAAAAAACAAGCACAGATATAGTGAAAGCACTATTAACGTGCCATAAAATGATCAAGGACATGCTACAGTATATTGAAAGTTTTACCATCACTTTGTTTGAGATGGTTGTTAATCACTGATCATTTTCTTTTCATTGCGTTCAGGTCAGTGAGTCTTTCAGATCCCTTTCTGAGGCAGTTTCAGTCCTCAATCATTCAATCTCACTGAAAATCTGAAGGACTAATAGTATGCAGGTCAACATGAGGGTGAGCAAATGAGGCATCGTCTGTTTTAAATGAACTATTCCTGCAAGTACACGCTTTTGTTGTGTGTATGATGATGTATTTGTGTGGTCAGATGGGCAGTGGTGGGTATCAGCTGGAGCTGTAGAGGGTCATCTCTGCAACATTGGCATCTGGAGTCTCCAGATCCTGCTGGCAGCTTTCTCTGATCACATACACCACCAGTCCAAAACAGATAAATATCAGCAGCACGATACCGATCACCTGGGAAAGACAGATCGACAGAGATCAACAGTGGACGTCTGGCACAGGTAACACGCAATTGCAGTGCATTGTATTTGTGACACAGTGACAGGAGTGAATCATTCAAAACGCGTCTTGAAAATGTCCAGATTGCATTCGTTTATTTGCATTACATTACATTGCATTACAAGTTTATTTGTGTTTTTTTACAGCTAATAATAAACAATAATAGTAATAATAATAAAGAAAATTAAATGAAAAAAAACTTTAATATAATGAAATATTATAAAATTGAATCTTTGATTATAAAGATATAAATTATAATAAAATAATAAAACTTTTGAGGTCAAATTGGACCTGAAGATGTTTTTGTGTGATTCACTCATAACATTATTATAGACACAATAAGACAATACATGCACATCAACTATTATGAATAAATACGGTTAAAGTCAGAATTATTAGCCCCCTTTTGATTTCGATTTTTTTTAAATATTTCCCAAATAATGTGTAACAGAGCAATGAAATTTTTACAGTATGTCTGATAATATTTTTTCTTCTGGAGAAAGTCTTATTTGTTTTATTTCGGCTAGAATAAAAGCAGTTTAAAATTTTTCAAAAACCATTTTAAGGTCAAAATTATTAGCCCCTTAAAGCTATATTTGTTTTTTAAATGTTGTTACAGAACAAACCATCGTTATACAAAAACTTGCCTAATTACCCTAACCCTCCTAGTTAACCTAATAAACCTAGATAAGCCTTTAAATGTCACTTTAAGCTGTATAGAAGTGTCTTGAAGAATATCTAGTCTAATATTATTTACTGTCATCACGGCAAAGATAAAATAAATCAGTGATTAGAGATGAGTTATTAAAACTATTATGATTAGAAATGTGCTGAAAAAAATCTTCTCTCCGTTAAACAGAAATTGGGGGAAAAATAAACAGGGGGCTAATATTTCTGACTTTCTGACTATAATTGTATACATTATTGGTTTAAAGAAGAGGTCAGTTTAATTTAAAAAACAAATGGTGAGACTAGTCAAGCCTGTAACAAAGCTACAAATGCTCTTTGTATTGAAATTTTACAAATGTATTGCAGTATCTGAGAGTATCAGTATTTATAAATTATATAATTTTAAAATTATAGTATATTGTTCTAAAAATATATCAGTTAATTTGAGGGTGCCAAAAATGTATTATGTATTCATAGAGTTCTAAAAATGCATCAATGTCTGTAACGTTGGAGTTTACAGTCTACAAATGTATCAGCGCATCTGCAGACTTCGAAAAATGTGTCATTACACTGTACCTGCAGAGCTGTTCAGTTGTATCAGTTTATCTGAGGGTTTTAAAAGGCGTATCACAGCACTCATAGCTCTACAAATGTATCAATATCTTATCTTCCTTAATTTCCTCAGATGTTTTACTTTATGTAAGAGCTCTAAAAATGTATCAGTTTATCA
>CAIGQZ010032693.1:8039068-8049068 GCA_903798205.1 Danio tinwini
GTGTTTTATTATTATATTAGTATTCAAATATCATATATATATATATATACAGTATATTATATTAGTAAATATATATATCATACAATAAAAATAACATGTTTTTATTTTAGAAATTTAACTGATTTATTTATTTAATGTTTTATTTAATGCTACAAAATGCTTCATGCCTCATTATTTTAAATTTTTATTATAAGTATACAATGCAAATACATGCATATATATATAATTTATTTATTTTATTTTTATTTATTTATTTTTATTATTATTTTTTTATTTTTAAATGTTTATTTTTTTTGTAATATCTTTGACGAAATGCACTAAAGCCACACTGACATTTGGGCATGAGTGGTTATATAACAGAAGTACACTTGAACTGTTTCCGGACAGAAATGTTCTTTGTAAATGTCAAAGCTGAGGCACGTTAGCACACTCATAACACAATGCTTTTATTTGCTATTTTAAATAACCGTTCAGGCTAATCATACGTTATAAAACTGTGGTTAGAATACATGCATGTTACATTTTATTTTTGATTTAATAAATATAAATATAAATTCCCCATGTTGGCGTGGATTTCCTCCGGGTGCTCCGGTTTACCCCACAGTCCAAACACATGTGCTTATAGGGGAATTGATGAACTAATATGTATTTGTATATATGTGTGTGTGTGTGTGTGTGTGTGTGAAAGAGAATAAGTGTGTATGGGTGTTTCGCATTACTGGGTTGCAGCTAAAAGGGCATCCGCTGTGTAAAACATATGCTGTTCATAGGCGGTTCATTCCACTGTGGCGACCCCTGATGAATAAGGGGACCAAGCCAAAGGAAAATGATTGAATGAATATTATATAAACACAATCATTAAAAATGACATACTCAAAACTAGCTACTTGCAGCATGCATTGCTATGTGACTATCCTATTACTTTATTTATATTACACAATATAGCAACAGTCGTTGACCATTGTGCTGTACACTCATTGTATAAAAATGATCAGATAAGATCATAGGAATAAATCAACGTAGAATTATTTGTTTCCAGCACTGGACTCATTCTCCTCATCAGCTTTCTTACATGAGCTCCTGTTGAATTTCTTTTATGAACAACTAAAGGCTCAATATGAACATGAATGGTCTTTTTTTATGTTTATTTTAAAGGACAGTACTTCTAGCACTCTTCTGTTTGAGGTGCATGAAGGATTTGATGACCAGTATCTGCACTGCAAGTGTATTGGTATGTTTAATGACAAATTTTAGTGGGAAAAGTTTCGTATGTCAGTTAGCATATAGTGTATCTCAGATAAATATACTGTATGGCTGCGTCCGAAACCGCCTACTACTCAGTAGGTACTGCATTTGAATTTAAACGTACTACTCGGCCATTAGAAAAGTACATTTATACAGTATGAATGGAATTCGGACATACTACATCCGCCGTTTTGTCATGGTCACGTGACCTACCTGCGTCAGTTGCGTCGCTTCACTCCCATTCATGAATTCTCTTTCGGAGCATCATGGGATAGAGCAGCGTGCATGGGATGCGCACTTCAGAATCTCACCGGAAGTAGTAGGTCATCAGGGTACTTCTCGCATACTGATTTTCGAATTGAATTCGGACATACTACTCGGCTCGCATACTGATTTTAGCGTACTGTATAGTATGGAACTATGCAGTTTCGGACACAGCCTATGTTTCCATTATTCTGCGCAAGGGTGTAGAGTTAGCATCAGTGATGTAAAGTAACACATTACAAATCCTCAAATGACTGTATTTAGTAGAGATGTGACAAGATCATGTATGACAAGATCTCGCGAGACTAAATCGCGACAAGATTCCTCGTGGAGGTGAAAAGTTGTCTCGTGAGTTGTGATGTTATGATAGCGCGTGAGGGTGACTTTAGCACTGGATTGGAGGCAGGATTTGATTTGAACTGCAAATCAAGTGCTTTACACGCACCTGGCAACCCAGGCTGGGCTCGGGAGTTGCGCGTGTCACTCGGTTGCTTGGGCAAGTGTGACGTAACCGCGTTCAACAGAGGCTACAACTGCAGCCACACACATCAACCATGCTTTATATCTCCGTGATAGACTAGCACTTCAGATATGCTTAAAGTCATAATTGTCATAAACTTTAACTTCACTTTTAGAGCTGTATCTGCACTTTTACTTCAATACTTTCCTTCAATCACTACTCTATTGTTTTCTTGTCTGTGGTGATTAGCTGAGTAGAAAAACCAGTCCTGTGATTCCCATCCAATCATATCCCACATAGAAAGTAAATCACATCATACTAAACAACCTGAAGGCATGGACGCTTCAGAAATGCAGCAAACTATTTGGAAGCATTAAAAGTGCCCAAGAAGATGTCCGAAATCTTTACATGCATTGACCCAGAGGCTGTTTAGATGCCTGTCACTGATGAGAAGATGACGGATGTTTACTGTATGATGATTCAGGAAGGTTCAGATTCTAAAGGCAATCTGCCATTGCTTCCTAGAAAAAACATTGTTCTGTAAAAAGTCTTGGTGTTATCTTTGACTCTGAGCTTAAGTTTGATCGCCAAATTAATGCAGTTATCAAAATAGTTTTATTTTAGAAATATTGCCAAGCTGAAGTCTGTCCTCTCTTTCAATGATTTGGGGAAGGTTGTTCATGCCTTCATCTTTTCTCATCTGGATTATTGCAACGCTTTGTATCTGGGTGTGAGTCAGGCCTCTGTCTCGCGACTACAGCTGGTCCAGAACGCAGCTGCCAGGCTTTTACAAACACAAAAAAACGAGAGCACATTACACCTGTACTGGTTTCTCTACACTGGCTACCAATCCAGTTTAGAATTCAGTACAAAGTACTGCTGTATGTTTTTAAATGCCTCCATGGCCCCTGAGTATATTTCTGAGCTACTTAATACACACCAACCCGTGAGATCTCTTCGCTCTAAGGATCGACTCTATTTGCAAGTTCCACGATCACGCTTGAAATGTGGAGGTGATAGAGCTTTTTCAGTAGCAGCTCCAAGACTCTGGAACGATCTTCCACTCTGCCTAAGAACAGCTCCAACTTTTGAGTCTTTTCAGAGGTCACTGAAATCACACTTATTTTCTTTAGCTTTAAATCATGTGTTGTGACTTTGGTTCCTTGTATGTTTGCATGTATTATGTGTTTTTTATGTACAGCACTTTGGTGTACCCATTGTGGTTAGTTGAAAGTGCTGAGAGTTGAGTGACTGAAATGGCCTTAAACAAACACTAAGGGCGTGCTCACACTATGCTATCCGAACCGTGCCCAGGCCCATTTCCTGGATCGTTTGAGAAGTGTGAGTGCTCTGAATCGGGCTCAGGCACGGTGCACTTGGGCAGCCCTGGCCCGGTTGGAAGAGGTGGGCCTGAGCGCGGTTCACTTGGGCTCAGGCGCGGTATGCTTACAGTGTGAGTGCAAGCCTGCTTGAGCCCGAAACTGAAAGTGAGACGTGACTTTTAAGGGACTGTTTTATATGGATTGATCAACGGGGGAGATGGGAGGGGGGACAAGCGTGCTTTGGCCTGGTTCAAGGCAACTGTACATAGTGTGAGTACGGCCTAAATGCACTATAGAATGTTACGTTTACACACACACATGCACAAACCGCATGTAAACGCATCAGCTTTTAACAGTGTAATACTCACTACTCACTACCCTTGAGTACTTTTAAAAGGGCTACTCTTTACTCATACTTTGAGTCATATTTACAGCAGATACTTTCACTCTACTTACACTACATTTTTGGGCAAGTAATGATACTGCTACTTGAGTATGATTTTTCAGTACACTGTAAAAATGCAGGGTTCCACACAATTCATTCATGTTGTCCCAATGCAAATCGATTAAGCTAACTTAACACTTTTAGCAAATTTATGTGGATTGAACATAAAAAAATAAGTTGTCCCAATGAAATCTCAAGAATTGTGTTGTTTCAGCACATTTTAAATAAGTAGTTTGAACAAGCAAAAAATGTATATATATTATTTTTCAGTACTCTTTTCACTACTGGTTAGCATGGATGGAGATGACGTGTCCCCACCAATATCCACCCAAATATCCCCCAACCTGTAATTTAATCGCCTTCAAAAGAAAACAATGCTCTGTCAACTCTTATTAATGTAGATCTACAGAAAGGGTTAAATTACGTTCTCTATATGTACAGAAATAAATAGTTCATTGGATTTACTCTTTTTTTTTGTAAAGTTGTTGCAAACTATTTAGGCCGAATTTAAGCAAACAAATTAAGTTGAACATTGCTAAATTAAATCAGTTTGTTAAAATTCAGCCCATATAATTTGTTTGCAACCACTGATCTTAATGAAAGAGTAAATGCAATGGATCATTTTTTGTGCACTAAAAATAGGATTTTCATTGGATTTGCTCATTTTTTAGTAAACAAATGCAAACAATTTATTTGGGCTGAATTTAAACCAACGAGTTAAGCTGAACATTACTAAATGTAAGCCTCGGCTGGGTCAGCATGTTCTTCCCGTGTTGGTGTGAGTGCTTCGATTTCCCCCACAAGTCCAAACACATGTGGTATAGGTGAATTTGGTAAGCTAAACTGTCCATATTGTGTGTGTGTGTGTGTGTGTGTGTGTGTGTGTGTGTGTGTGTGTGTGTGTGTGTGTGTGTGTGTAAATGTTTCCCAGTGATGGGTTGCAGCTGGAAGGGCATCTGCTGCGTAAAAACATATGCAGGATAAGTTGGCGGTTCATTCCGCTGTGGCGACCCCTGATTAATAAAGGGACTAAGCCGAAAAGAAAATGAATGAATGAATTTATTTAATTTATTTGTTTAAATTCAGACCATATAAACTGTTTGCAATTTTTTTTCAGTGTGCCTCCACCTTTTCCAGGAGTCTGCATTCATTCCTCTGCAGAGTAAAATCATGTTAGAAATGAGATCGCCAGCAATATCAAAAGCCCTTGAATGCTGCGTGTTGTAATGTGACCTTTTTTATTTCACATGCAGGCTGAATGGCGCTCCGCTCCAGTGCGCAGGCGCTGCGCAGAGCCCATGCGCCGCAGGCACCGACAGCTGATGATGCGCGCCTAAGAGCCGCGGGTTGCGCGCACTGACAGCTGAAGGTTTTCCGCGATGACGGACACTCGGATGGCCCAGCATCAGCATCATCATCAGCAGCATCAGCATCCCTGAGCGCCGGCGGCAGCAGCATCCTCTCCTCATCCGTCCTCCATGCAGCAGAACCGCGCATCTCCTGTCGCGTTTCTCGCCGTGCGCCCGCGCTTCTTCTCCGCCATCCTCCGCCGCTGAAGCCGCTCCGCGTCCACCCTCCGCCCGAAGAGCACCGGCTCTCCTCCCGCGGGGTGATGATGCTGTCCTACAGCGGGATACTCGCGCTGTTTCTGGTCCACGGGAACGTGATGCTCCCGTACGTCTCCTCTCAGAACGGTAAGATGACGGGACGGGATCTTTCAGTGTGTGTGTGTGTGTGTGTGTACGTGTGTGTGTGTGTAATCTGCTTTAGAGGTCGATGCCATCTTTATGATGACAGACACCCCGCTGCATTCCAGTCCTGTCGGATCTGTGGAGCGCAGATTTTGCGCGTAATCGCAACACGAATTGGGGAATTATTTGATCGTGTTTTTCTGCTGGATAAATCGGCGCATGTTTGAATATTGCACCTTCATAAGTGCTGTTTGCGAGGAGTGTTTTCCTTCAGCTCAGAGTCTCCAGAGTAATCCGTGTTGTTTACACTCATCCTTCTGACATTCACATCCTTACACCTCCCGCGTTTGAGCAGAAACCCAGAGCATTACATAATGGCCTGATGTGGATGTACTGAGCACACTGACAGACAAAAATACTTTTTTGAGTCCGTTTGTGAACACTTCTCTTGGTACAAATCGTGTTTGTGCATTCAGTTATAGCACCTTTATAGTTGTATCATTTAAGAGTAAAAAGGACACACGTGTTTCCAATGCCAGAGGGTCCAAGTTCGGACTATTTAATCCGCAAATATGTACTGTATGATGAAACCCATCCCCTTGAAGTGGAGAAATCCTACAAAATTTAAGAGCTTTTTATAAATTTATTCATTCATATTCTAATCAGCTTAGTCCCTTTATTAATCAGGGGTCGCTACAGCGGAATAAACCACCAACTTATCCAGCGCATGTTTTACGCAGCAACCCAATACTGGGAAACACCCACACACTCTTGCATTCACACACTCATACACTACAGCCAATTAAGTTCATCAATTCCCCTATAGTGCATGAGTTTTGACTGTGGGGGAAACCGGAGCACCTGGAGGAAACCCACGCCAACATGGGAAGAACATGCAAACTCCACACAGACACGCCAACTGACCCATCCGGGGCTCGAACCCAAGGCCACCCCAATATGATTTTGCTGTTGATATCATCAATTAAATACATAAGAATGTACTTACATAAATTCAAAACATTTTAATGAATAAATAGCAGCCACTAAATTATTGTGGATTAAGTGGTGCCACAGACGTACGTGATTCACTGCCCCTCCCCCTCCCCGAACGTCTTTGACAGCACTCACACATCTTTAATAGACAGCAATGGCAATTGAATATTTACCTTAAGGTACATCAGTAGAAGAAGCTGCATTAATAATAGTGTGGCTCAAAAAAGGAACATTCACTCATTCGTTTTATTTTCAGCTTAGTCCCTTTATTAATCTGGGGTCACCACAGTGGAATGAACCGGCAACTTATCCAGCATATGTTTTACGCAGCAGATGCCCTTTCAGCTGCAACCCATCACTGGGAAACATCCACACACACTTGTTTGTTTATTTGTTTGTTTTTATAATTAATTCACTAATCTTCATTCATTTTAGACATGGCATATATGTGAAAAATAACTGAAAAGATATTTATTTATATGAAAAGTGTTTTTGTTTTTAAACTAAATATTGATTATTTGGTTTGCGCATGTACTTGTTGAATTATTTCAAGGAATATATTGCAATATTTCAAGAGTAATGAATTAAATCAATTAAAACCACATAATTTTATTTACCAAAAAAATATATAACATTATATTTATGTATGTATAAATATATATATATATACATTATATAATTCAGAAGATTTGGTGTGGCCTCTTCTGGCCACCCCAGGAACATTTTCTGGGGGCGCTACTGCTCGAACCAGTGACCTTCCTGCTGTGAGGTGATATCACTCCGCCACCGTGATGCTTACTATATTTTATGTGTTACAAAATTTAATTTTAAGTCATTTCGGGCAAGAATGTAATCATTTTAATCTTAAATCTGCGGTTTATTTAGCATGAAGATATGTGTCGTTTCAAATTTGCATTGTACATCTGTGCTTTAAGCAGTCAGCGGGAGCTCCGTGCCCACCTACCCAGCTGAGAGCAGCTTTACTTGGCCAATCCATCTCAGATCTGCCGCTGGATTAGACCATCTCAGATCTGCCATCACTCGATTAGAGCTAAACTTAATATAAATATTCATCTTGTGTATAACTAATGGGCCATCACAGTAGCACAAAGCAAGAAGGTCGCTGGTTCGAGCTTCAGCTGAGTTGGCATTTCTGTGTGGAGTTTGCATGTTCTCCCCATGTTGATGTGGGTTTCCTCCGGGTGCTCCGGTTTCCCCCACAAGTCTGAAGACATGTAGTACAGGTGAAGTGGGTAAGCTAAAATAGCCATAGTGTATGTGTGTGAATGAGTGTGTATGGGTGTTTCCCTGTGTGAAGTTGCGACTGTAAGGGCATCCGCTGTGTAAAACATATGCTGTAAAAGTTGGCGGTTCATTCCACTGTGGCGACCCCTGATTAATAAAGGGACTAAGCCAAAAAGAAAATGAATGAATGAATATTAATTACCTTTTGACTAAATTTTGTGCGTGTGTGTCTTGTACTAGACTTATCTTATTGAATCTGATATTCAAGAGTCCATATCAAAGCCAATTTCACTTCATTTAACCTGATATATTGGTTATTACCTGAAATATTCAAATAATGACTATGTAGGATCTATTAGTTGGTGTAGTAACTAGTGCAGAAGCAGGTTTGATGGTGAGCTGAAGTGGAAAGCAGTGTGTTTACATTACATTTCGTTATAAATATTCATGCATTTATGATGCAGATATGTCGCCTAATCACGCATTTGGTGACTTGTAATAACAATTAGAATATAAATAAACATAAGAATCAAATAATGACTATGTAGGATCTATTAGTTGGTGTAGTAACTAGTGCAGAAGCAGGTTCTGATGGCGAGCTGAAGTGGAAAGCGGTGTGTTTGTGAGCAGTAAGTAATGAGTGTGTGTCCCTGAAGGCTCGTCTCTGACTTTACATTGTGGAGAGTCACAGCTGTGACCAGGAGAGGGCACATACATCACCTGCAGACAAACAAGGCCAGGGTATTCCCTCCTCAGACTGCAAAAAAAGCAAACACACACACACACACACACACAGAAAGCATACGTCCGAGAGGCTGGTTTTGTGCAGCGCATCACTGAAAAGCATCTGCTGAATGCAAATATGAAGCAGATTCTGACAGCAGATGTCAGAGTGAAATAAGAAACTGTCATCTAGAAATAAACGTATTATTTCTGCCACAACCTTTAATAGTGAATGTACAAGAATCAACTTATGACAATGACCATAAATCCATGTAAGTAGATGTAATGACCACAGCTGCATGTAAATATAGTTTATAAGCATGAAGACATTTTGGGAAACCTGTTTGATAAAGCCATTATTCAACAACCATTTTTTGTTGGAACATTTTTCGTCATCTATAAACGTCTTGTGGTGATTTAAAATTTTAACATTTCAC
Organism: Danio tinwini; assembly: GCA_903798205.1. Lineage (NCBI taxonomy): Eukaryota > Metazoa > Chordata > Actinopteri > Cypriniformes > Danionidae > Danio > Danio tinwini. The sequence goes on from CAIGQZ010032693.1 coordinate 8,047,894, forward strand.
AAGCTTCAGATCAGGTCAAATATAAATGTTTATTTCTGCCGCTACCTTTATTGTTAATAGTGAATGTAGAAGAATTACCTTTAATGATCACAAATGCATGTAAAAATACACTCGCCGGCCACTTTATTAGGTACACTCTACTAGTACCAGGTTGGCCCCACTTTAACCTTCAGAACTCCCTTAATCCTTCATGGCGTAGATTCAACAAGATACTAGAAATATTCCTCAGAGATTTTGCTCCATATTGACATGATAGCATCACGCAGTTGCTGCAGATTTGTCGGCTGCACATCCATGATGCCAATCTCCCGTTCCACCACATCCCAAAGGTGGTGGTCTATTGGATTGAAATCTGGTGACTGTGGAGGCCATTTGAGTACAGTGAACTCATTGTCATGTTCAAGAAACCAGTCTGAGATGATTCACGCTTTACATGGTGTTTTATCCTGCTGGAGGTAACCATCAGGAATGGACATGGTCAGCAACAATATCAGGTAGGCTGTGGCGTTGACACGATGCTCAATTGATATTAACGGGCCCAAAGTGTGCCAAGAAAATATCCCCCAAACCATTACACCACCACCAACAGCCTGAACTGTTGATACAAGGCAGGATGAATCCATGCTTTTATGTTGTTGACGCCAAAATTCTGATCCGACCATCTGAATGTGGCAGCAGAAATAGAGACTCATCAGTTTCTCCAATCTTCTATTGTCCAGTTTTGGTGAGCCTGTGTAAATTGTAGCCTCAGTTTCCTGTTCTTAGCTGACAGGAGTGGCACCCGGCGTGGTCTTCTGCTTCTGTAGCCCATCTGCCTCAAGGTTGGACATGTTGTGCCTTCCCCATTCTGATGCTCGCTTTGAACTGCAGCAGATCATCCTGACCATGTCTACATGCCTAAATGCATTGAGTTGCTGCCATGTGATTCGCTGATTAGAAATCTGCGTTGACAGACAGTTGGACAGGTGTACCTAATAAAGTGGCCAGTGGATGTAGTTTATAAGCATTAAGACATTTTGGAAAACCTTGATAAACCATTATTCCACAACCATATCTGGAGCATGGAAAATGTTTCGTTATCTACAAATATTGTCTATCTTATGGTGATTTTTATTTTTATTTTATAGCATCAGATCAGGTCAGATCTCATTTATTATTTCTGCCACTATACCTTT
>CAIGQZ010032693.1:8052057-8081858 GCA_903798205.1 Danio tinwini
TTATTTTAACAGGTATAATAACAACTCAATAAATGTTTTGTGTGTTGTTTTATTGCATCTGAATGTTCAGAGTAAACTAATGTTTTCAAAAGATTTATTATAACATAGAGTAGTTAACACTTTACAGTAATTTTCATTTTGTAATTAACTGCTGAAGCTTTTATCACGATATATTCGGTATTTTCATGATATTGAGCTGCAAAAGGATTTTAACAGGTTTAACAACAAACAAAACATTTGTGTCAGTTTATTGCATATAAATGTTTAAAGTAAACTAATGTTTTCAATAAATTATAATGTAATTGCATTTAATTGCTCAAGCTTTTATCACAACATACAGTATTATCGCAATATTGAGCTCCAAAAATATTAATATTTTAATAGCTATAATAACAACTCAATGAATGTTTTGTGTATTGCTTTATTGCATAGACATGTTCAGAGTAAGCAAATGTTTTCAAAAGATTGATTATAACGTGGAATAAGTAACACTTTACAATAATTCTTATCTTGTGATTAATTGTTGGAGCTTTTATCACGATATATACGGTATTTTCATGATGTTGAGCTGCAAAATAGAGGATTTTAACAGGTTTAACAACAAACAAAACCTTTGTGTGTGTCAGTTTATTGCATATAAATGTTCAAGTAATAAATTATAGTGCAATTGCATTTAATCACTGAAGCTTTTATCATGATATATGGTATTATTAAGATATTGAACTGCAAAAAAGACTATTTTAACAGGTATAATAACAACTCAATGAATGATTTGTGTGTTGCTTTATTGCATATGAATGTTCCGAGCAAACAAATGTTTTCAAAAGATTAATTATACGGTAGAATAGGTTACACTTTACAGTAATTCTTATGTTGTGACGCTTTGATCGTGATATATGGTGTTATCATGATATTAAGCTGCAAAAAAATATTTTAATATGTATAATAACAACTCAAAGAATGTTTTGTGTTGGTTTATTGCATATGAATGTTTAATGTTCAAAAGATTATTATGACGTACAATAGGTAACACTTTACAATAATTTTCATGTTGCAATTAATTGCTGAAGCTTTTAATCATGCTATATACGGTATTATCACGATGTTGAGCTGCAGAAAAAGATTATTTTAACATATATAATAGCAACCAAATATTTTGGACACAAATATCATACAAAAATGCTGGGTTGTTGTAACCCAATGTCAAGTTTGTCCATATTTGACCCAGCATTATGTTTTTTTTAGCTTAAAAAATGCATCTCAGTTTTATTAGTTATTAACATCATTTAATAAAACAATTACAACTATAATAAGTTATTAAGCATTGGCTAAGACATTAACATCAGCTAACAATGATGAATGATTGTGTAGCTTTTATCATGCTCTCCAGCATTGGGTTAAATTCAACTTGAATTCATATTTACAATTTAATAAAAGGTTGTTTTGTTACATTCTTTTTTAACCCATTGGTTGTGTTTGTTCATATTTGACCCAATATGGTATTACAGTAACTCAGCATTTTTTTTTGAGTGCTGATGTTAACAAATCTGCATCTTTACAGTGTACAACAGTGTTATCCAACAATCGACCTACTATATAAATAGTCCAAGCATATCTCTGTATATCTTAATTTTTTATTATTAAAAATAAATAACATATTATTGATGCAATGCTATTATGAACAACCACAACAATACAACAATCTGATTATTCTTAAATAGCACTTCAAACGTTTAAATAATAAGTAATAATAATTCATTGTATTTTGGAGTGCCAGTGATAACAATATAATGCATGCTCATTATCATTATTGAATTATTATCAGCACATATTTTTAGTGTTTGTCATTTTAATGAGCTGAACAGGGGTGCGTTTCCCAAACAACGACGTAACTCGCGGCTGAACTATCATAGTATGATGCATCTTTTGGGAAAAGTACGATGTAGTGACGAGTGTTTCCCAAAACCCCTAGTTTCTCTGTCGCAGATCCATCGCTTGAACCATGTTAGTTAAAGAGTAAAACCCTCATAATGATGCTCTAAATGAGGTAGAGTAACTTCAACCCCATCATTTCTTTATGTAAATTATATTGTTTTGGTAAAAACATGCACTCGTTTTCCATATTAATTAAAATATATGTAAATGGCACATATAGGGCCTGTGTTTGCTTTACTAATATTAAGAATTTGAACATTACATATTCTATTCTAAAACATAAAGTCATTTACAAAAGCTAACACTATTCTAATATCAAATATAAATCATATTAATAAATAAGGAGGCTATTTGTTATAAATATATTTACTTTAATGATAATATTAATAATATTAATGATGGTGATTATTATTATGATTATTAAGTATGATATTATTATTTTTTTTTATAGCCTACTTTTACAATTTGACACATGTAAACCACAGCAGAAAGTTCTAACCAACAGGCCCATGTCATATATAGTACAGTAACTTAATAAATAACCCACTATACAATAAAATAATTAACGTATGCTGTTTTTTGTTTTCACAAGCTTTGGAGACGTAACATAAATTCCGCTTTTAGCTCACCTATAGCTTTCTCCATGAGGCTGTGTTCAAAATGATATCAATGTTTTCAAAGTGCACTGCGAAGGGAGCACAATTGTAAACATGAAGATCGCTAAAACTGAACTGTAAAATACTTTGAAAGCAAATTACACTTAAGAGAGATGACCTTAATGCTTTTCTATTTTTATTAATTCCATCTTTGAATGTTAGAATGTTCTAAATGAATAGGGCATAGGGGGGATAAGTGGAAATAGAACACAGCCAGGAACTATGTTTCTAACTACAGCTCCAGAGGTGTAGTTTCAAGTGCTCAAGTTTGCGACGCAGTTTGCGAAGGTTCGTTGGAACAATGGATTTGGGAAAAGGCAAATCAACGAACTATGTTTATAATGACAGAACTTGCGACCTTAGTTGGCTAACAATGGTTTTGGGAAACCCACCCCTGTATAGCAATTGCAAAAAAAAAAGGTCCAGTTTAGAGTTCAAATTTCTAAAAGAAATTAATTAAGAAACATTTTCTAGAAATAAAAATGTTAGTAGTACTTTAGTTTAAATACCCATTAACTACTGGCTTATTACCTGCCTATTTTTAAGATATTGCCTGTTTATTAGCACTTATTAAGTATGATCTTATTTTACATCCATAATCCCAATACCTAAACCCAAACTACTACATTACTAGCTATTAATAAGCAGCTAATTATTGTTTATTGAGCTAAAAGTATTAGGTAACGGTTTGTTAGTGATGAGAATTGTGCCCTAAAATAAAGTGTGATCAAAATATTGTTTTTGTTTTCAGAAAAAAGTGAGTTTTTTTCCTAACAACAAGCTGAATTATTTTCCAGTTGAGTAAGGCTTATTTCAAAACTGAGATTATTTTTCTTGTTTTGTAGGGGAAACACAGCAGCTACGTTTCCATCCACCTATTTTTATGCACGTTTTGGATGCGCATAAATAAACAGTTGATGGAAACGCCATGATGTGCATACATTTAGAAAATGCGAATAAAAAACATCTGCGCATAACTGTGTAGGATCAACTTTTAATTTGATAAGATGCGCATAAACTACGATGGAAACACTTTTACAGCACAAACTCCAGTATGCGCATTAAAAAAAGGTCATGTGATTTTGTTATAAGAGATCATGTGATGATAAACATGTGTGTAAATAGACAAACCAGCAAGCTGAGCACATTGTAAACCATCTGAAATGTTGTTTTAATCATTTCTAAAACGCCTTACTGTTTAAGTATTAGTGTTATTATATTATTAATGACCTCCGGAATCAAGAGCGTCTGTGCTCCGCGTCTGACACCTTCAAACGCCACCGTGCGTTCACTGCGTGTCAGGATTGCCTTCTGAGGTGCAAGTCATTTATTAAATGAAGAAAAGATTGACGCAGCTTCTCCTACTGCAGCAAATTCAGGTTTTACTGTTGATATTTGGCGCCAGTTAATCAGGAAGTGACGATTTTGTTTGCTTTGACTCGTTGGATGGAAACGCTGCTTTAGTTTATTCGCACGTCTTTTATTTAATAATTTTGCACATGAAGTTCATTCGCATTTTTGGATGGAAACATAGCTAGTGATGGGTTGCAGCTGGAAGGGCATCCGCTGCGTAAAACATTTCAAGAGTTCACACTTAGCTGATGATTGATTATAAAGCTTGTTTGGCATGCTGTCCCGGGAGAGAGCCCTGAGCTCATAAGATCCTCGAGCCTGGGGCTCCCTTCCGTTTGCAAGGCGAGAGAGGAGTTTGAGCTCAGGTAGATCTTGAGAACTCCCCTGCTGTAGTAGCTAATGAACAGATAGTGATTGCTTATAAGAGATAACTTCTTACTAGGAGCATGTCTATGCTGCCAATGTAGGTTAGTCAATTAACTTAGGTTGCATGTTTTTGGACGGTGGGAGGAAACCAGGTAACCTGGGGGAAACCCACGTGAGTACGGGGAGAATGTGTAAACTCCACACAGAAACGTTGGCTGGCTTGGTAAGAACTAGAACCAGTGACGTTCTTGCTGTGAGGCAACAGTGCTAACCACTAGGCCACTGTACCACCCATCTAGAAAAGGAAGAAGAGTAGGGGTGGAAGGGGGGATTCTTCAAAATGAAGATGGCTGTGATTTGGAACCTAGGGTATTTATAGTGGCTTAGGAATCGTCTGATTGGTGAATCATCAATTGAATAATGCGGGGCCGGCTGCAAGCAATCATAGGCACGTGATCCTCTTGAAAATAGTTTATAAATAAACTTCACATGCTGGATAAGTTGGTGGTTCATTCAACTGTGGCGACCACAGATTAATAAAGGGACTAAGCCGAAAAGAACATGAATTAATGAATGAAGGGAAAACAATACAGTATTTTTTGCTTGTCTGGCAAATGCTTCTTGATTAAAGACGTTTTATATATCTTGACTAGAAACAAGACAAAAATGACATATTTACAAAATGAAGAAAAGCATATTCTCAGTGCACTGAGTGGACTGAAGAATTGGTTGAGTTTTTGAGGAAAGAAATCGAGTATTTGTTGCACTCTTGTAGTAGCAGGTTTGTGAGGTGAACATCTGTTTTTATAATAATTGCATGGCACAAAGGGGTTTTCTTCTTCTTCTCTATGTTTGTCCTGTTTTTAGTACAGATATCTCAGCATTTGTTGAACAGTAGAGCACTGCACTGTAGGCAGCACTGTAATATCCTCAAGGTCATGTGTTTAAGCTCTCAAGGAAACGCATGAACTGATCACACTGCTCTGATATAATGCGAGACTCATTGGATGAAAACGCATGAATGTAAATTTATATGATGTGCAAAATGACTGAATTCAAATGTTAGTTTTTATTCTTAAACTGAGACAAAATCTGACATTTGCACTTTTTTTCCATTTTAGGAAAATATGCTTTATTATTTGAAGCTTTATTTTTTTTTGCTTCAGATTATTTACATATTTTATTTAAATGTTGATTATTTATTTATTTTAGTAAATATACTTGAATATTTTAAGCTTCAGATTATTTAAACATTTTATTTAACTTTAGATTTATTTATTTTAGTAAAAATACTTTATTATTTTATGCTTTAGATTATTTAAATATTGATTATTTTTTTATTTATTTTAAGTAAATATACTTGATTATTTTAAGTTGTAGATTATTTAATAAGCTATAATAATTTATTTTTTTAAGCTGAAGATTATTTAAATGCTTTATTTAAATATTTAAATTTATTTATATTTTAAATAAATATATTTATTATTTTAAGTTGTGCATTATTTAATAAGTTATAATACTTTATTATTTTAAGCTTAAGATTATTTCAATATTTTATTTAAATATTGCTTATTTTTTATTTTAAGTAAATATACTTGATTATTTTAAGTTGTAGATTATTTAAATGTTTTATTAAAAATATATAAAATAAATTATTTATATTTTAAATAAATATATTTATTATTGTAGGTTGTGGATTATTTAATAAGTTATAATACTTTATTATTTTAAGCTTTAGATTATTTAAATGTTTTGTTTTACTATTTATTTAATAATTTATTTAAATAAAAATACTTTATAAATGTAAGCTTTAGATTATTTCAATGTTTTATTTAACTCTAAATTTATTTATTTTAGTAAAAATACTTTATTATTTTAAGCTTTAGATTATATAAATATTTTATTTAAATAAAGATTATTAATTTATTTATTTTAAGTAAATATACTTGATTATTTTAAGTTGTAGATTATTTAATAAGTTATAACCCTTTATTATTTTAAGCTTAAGATTATTGAAAATGTTTTGTTTTACTATTTATTTATTTATTTAATTAAAAATATTTTATTATTTTATTATTTAAATATTTTATTTAAATATGAATTTATCTATTTTAGTAAATATACTTTTTTGTTTTAAGCTTTAGATTATCTAAACATTTTATTTAACTACAGATTTATTTATTTTAAGTAAATATTCTTTATTATTTTAAGCTTAAGATTATTTAAATGTTTTATTTAAATATTGATTGTTTATTTATATTTTAAATAAACATATTTATTATTTTAAGTTGTAAATTGTTTAATATGTTATAATACTTTATTATTTAAGCTTTAGATTATTTCAATAATTGTGTTTCTTTTTAAAATAAATAAACCAATAAATCAATAAAATATAAACAACAAAATAATATCAAAATAACTCAGCCAATTAATGGAGAAAAAATATGTCGTGCTGCCTTTGATTTAAATACATTCAAATTACAAAATACATTATTTAAATACAATATATACTTTATTATTTAAAGCATTTCATGACAGTATTTGCTTTTATTTTTCATCTCAAGTCATCATGTTCAGTTTATATTTAAGAATGCTTAGATATTTGTACTGATACATATGAAAATAGGACTAAAAGTAAATAATATTAAGACAGTAATGTTTCTCAAGGTCATGCATTATTAATTCAAAACAAGTCATTATGAGAAAATAAAGCAAGATTACTATATTTAATTAGTCTCTCTGGGACAAATTTTAAGTTGTTTATCATATATCAAAGTGAAAAATCATATTTAATGTTTTAATGTAAAATTCATAGTGTTTTTTTTTTTGTATCTCTCATTGTTTTCTGAAGTAGCTGTAATGATGTGTAGATCATCCTCATAGTGTTACAGTAGATGAGGCAGAAATCATTCATTCATTCATTTTCCTTCACCTTAGTCCCATTATTCATCCGGGGTCACCACAGCGGAAAGAACCGTCAACTATTCCAGCATATGTTTTACGCAGCGGATGCCCTTCCAGCTGCAACCCATCAATGGGAAACATCCATACACACTCATTCACAGCCAATTTAGTTCATCCGATTCACATGTCACCCTGAGGCATAATCTTCATTCTATTCAATTTCTTTTTGACCGATATGCATTTTTATCATTGCATGATTATTTCCTGCTCTACTGGATCTGTTCGTCAGTCGCTGTTTTTCCATCCCTGTCTCAGTCTTTTTGGCTCTGTTGCTTTCTGATTTCCCACATCTGCAAACACAGCTGTGCAGACGCCTTCATTCACACGCCACATTACCTGAGCTCGTCTTTTTATTAATCAATTCATCTGATTGTAACATAAACAGTGTGTAGTTTAAGTTGAAGTCATAATTATTAGCCCTCCTGTGAAATTTCAATTATTTTTGTTTAATGGATGCATTGTTCAATACATAATTGATTTATTTTATCTTTGCCATGATGAAGATATTTTTCAGGATACTAGTATTCAGCTTAATGTGACATTTAAAGGCTGAACTAGGTTAAATAGGCAAGTTAGGATAAATAGGCAAGTCATTAGACTACAGTGGTTTGTTCTGTAGCCAATTGAAAAAATAATGCACACATTTAAATGTGTATTATGATTATAGTATTTTTAGAATAAAAAATTTTATTATAGTATATATTTATAGCATATGTATGCACTTAAATGTTAAAATATAAATAGATAAAATAGATATAGTGTCATTCATTACAGTATGTTTAATGTTGTTTTATATGCCATGTATATTTTTTATTAATTTATATTTTTAGGCATGTTAGGATAATTAGGCAAGTCATTGGAAAACTGTGGATTGTTCTGTAGACAATTTAAAAAATAATGCATAAATAGAAATGTACACTCGCTGGCCGCTTTATTAGGTACCAGGTTGGACCCCCTTTAGCCTTCAGAACTGCCTTAATCCTTCGTGGCATAGGTTCAACAAAGTACTGGAAAATTCCTCAGAGATTTTGCTCCATATGATAGCATCACACAGTTGCTGCAGATTTGTCGGCTGCACATCCATGATGCCAATCTTCCGTTACACCACATCCCAAAGGTGCTCTATTGGATTGAGAACTGGTGACTGTTGAGGTCATTTGAGTACAGTGAACTCATTGTCATGTTCAAGAAACCAGTCTGAGATGATTCACGCTTTATGACATGGTGCGTTATCCTGCTGGAAGTAGCCATCAGAAGATGGGTACACTGTGGTCATAAAGGGATGGACATGGTCAGCAACAATACTCAGGTAGGCTGTGGCATTGACATTAAGCTCACTTGGTACTAATGAGCCCAAAGTGTACCAAGAAAATAACCCCCACACCATTACACCCACCACCAGCCTGAACCGCTGATACAAGGCAGGATGAATCCATGCTTTCATGATGTTGATGCCAAATTCTAACCCGAGCATTTGAATGTGGCAGCAGAAATGGAGACTCATCAGACCAGGCAACGTTTCTCCAATCTTCTATTGTCCAGTTTTGGTGAGCCTGTGTGAATTGTAGCCTCAGTTTCCTGTTCTTAGCTGACAGGAGTGGCACCCGGTGTGGTCTTCTGCTGCTGTAGCCCATCCGCCTCAAGGTTGGACGTGTTGTGTTTTCAGAGATGCTCTTCTGCAGACCTCGGTTGTAACGAGTGCTTATTTGAGGTACTGTTGCCTTTTTGTCTGGCCATTCTCCTCTGACCTCTGGCATCAACAAGGCATTTGCACCCACAGAACTGCCACTCACTGGATATTTCCTCTTTGTCGGACCAATCTCTGTAAACCCTAGAGATGGTTGTGCGTGAAAATCCCAGCAGATCAGCAGTTTCTGAAATACTCAGACCAGCCCGTCTGGCACAACCATGCCACGTTCAAAGTCTCTTAAATCCCCTTTCTTCCCCATTCTGATGCTCGCTTTGAACTGCAGCAGATCATTTTGACCATGTCTACATGACTAAATGCATTGAGTTGCTGCCATGGGATTGGCTGATTAGAAATTGTCATTAATGAGCAGTTGGACAGGTGTACCTAATAAAGTGGCCTGTGAGTGTATACTTGTAGTATTATCAGAATATAACATGCTATTATATATTTACATCATTAACATGCACTAAAATGTACATATATAAAATTGATTTATTACCATGTATGTTAAATGTTGTTTTTTGTCAATGATTTCTTTCGTTAATTTACATTTTTAGGCAAGTTATAATAATTAGGCAAGCCATTTGACAACAGTGGTTTGTTTTGTAGACAATTGGAAATATATTTCCTAAAAATGCTAATAATTTTAACTTAGCAGTTTTAACATTTTAAAAAATATATGTTTATTTTTGGTTACCTTTTCCTCCAGCCAAACAGATATAAGACATTTCTCCAGTAGAAGAAGAATACACTGATAATATCCTTGCTCTGTTAAACAGCACTAGAAAAGTATCTCAGGAGATTCACTAGAGTTTTGTGTGTATTTGCGGTTGTGAATTGCATTATGGGATGTTGATCTCTGCTCTGTCCACTTTTGATGTTGAAAGTTCAGCTCTACAGTTTAACAAACAGACATTTAGTAACATTTTAGTAGTTTGAAATAATATAATGTATAAGAAATAATAATTTATAGAGAAATAAGTTTGCAAAATAACAGAAAATGTTATTACAAGGGTTTTGCAGCGTAATATACAACACCAACTATGGCTGCACAATACTGGAAAAATCTGACAATGTGGTATTTTGTTTTTCTGTGATATATATTGTGCAGTGGTGTAAAGTAACTAATCACAAATACTCAAATGACTGTAATTGATTAGTTTTTCTCAGGATATGTAATTTACTTCTACATATCGTAGAAGGTAAATCGCATGATAATGAACTACCTCAAGACGTGTGCACTTTATAATTGCAGCAAACTGTTTGGAAGTATTAAAAGTGTCCATGAAGATGTTCAAAATCTTTACGTGCATTGACCCAGAGACTGTTTAGATGCAGGTCACTGATGAGAAGATGACGGATGTTTACTGTATGATGACCGAAATGGCCTTAAACACCCAGCAGGCACAGGATGACAACATGACGTCTGATTGACGTTGAACTCTAGTGTCATAGGGACTTTGCATTTTGTTTGGAAATGAAAATCGGGTCGAGGTCAGAACTCAACGTCATGTTAATGTCCAATGTCTAACCTAAAACCAACCAAATATCAACGTCTAATGATGTTACAGCTTGACGTTGTGTGGACGTTACCCCTACGACATCTATCAGACGTTGGATTTTGGTTGCTGATGAATCAATGTCAGTATTTGACGTCATATATGACGTTGGTTTAAGATGTTGGCTAGATGCTGGATTTTGATCACTTTCTAACAACCTAAAATTAACCAAATATCAACGTCATTTGACGTCATTATTGCACATCAAAATAACGTTTTCCTTAGCTGCTGGCTTGACAATTAATTTTGGTCATCTGACATTACAACCTAAATCTAATCTAATATTAACGTCTCATGATGTTGTGTGCCTGCTGGGCAATAACTAAATGCACTACAGAATGTTACGTTTACACACACATGCACAAATTACATGTAAACACGTCAGCTTTTAACAGTGTAATACTCACTACTCACTACTCTTGAGTACTTTTAGAAGGGCTACTATTTAGTCATACTTTGAGTCATATTTACAGCAGATACTTTTACTCTACTTGCACTACATTTTTAGGCAAGTAACAGTACTTTTACTTGAGTATGATTTTTCACTACTCTTTACACCACTGATATTGTGATATACTGTATCTAAAATATTGAATATCACTATTTGGAAAGAGTTTTTGGTCCCACTTTAGCAAACCATTATGACCTTTGCTTCAATTAAATAATTATTGCTCCAATTAATTAATTAATTAATTAGCTCCTTGTTAATAGTTATTAAGGTAGTTTAGGTATTGGGTAGGATTAGGGATGTAGAATATGTGCTTTATAAGTACTAATAAGCAGTCAATATCTCAATAACCTAGGAACTAGATAATAGTGAGAATTGGTCCTTAAAGGGTCACAAAACACCAAAGCACATGTTTTGAGATGTTGACAGTCATATATGTGTCCCAAGCTGCTAAAACACTATTGGACACATATATTTCACTAAAAAGTGAAGATTGGAGAGTTTTTGCGTTATTTCGAGCAAATTCGTTCCGGTTTTAAAATAAGTTTTGAAGCTGAGTCACAGCCATGGGATCACTGTGAAAATTCCAGCGTGGAGACTGGATGTCTGTACCGGCCAGTACAACGTGACGTCTTTGAGTCCAGCAGTTCCTCATATCAAATATCTCGTTTGTCACGGGGGCATGCATGAAATGTTCCTAAATGAAAGTGAAAATGCCAAACTGCAGTTAAAGTCCACAAATTAAGAATAAAACACCCAAAATTATATGAAACTCCTAAGGAAATGTGGATAGTGTGGTGACAAAATGATGTTAATCGAATATTATGTGCTGTAACATGTAAAACAGTCCAAAAAGCAACCTATCTAAACACCTTAATCATATTATTGTCTTATTCAGATTAAGGCAAATAATTTTATGACTGATGTCCATGTAAACATAGTCACTGTCTTTCTCCCCAGTTCTTTGTGTTGTTTTGCCTCTGTGAAAATTAGCGCATGCTCGAACTGAAACTCCCTTTTTCATGCAAACCCTTCCCTCTTTCACCACTCGACACTCCCACCTAAACAAAGCTGGACTCACCCACTTTCCTAACTTTTTTAAACACTAGAGGTGTAAAAACACCCTGTTGAGATTGGGGGGAGTGGATTCATGGCCCTTTAAAGTGCTACCAAATGTATTAATTTAGGCTGCTTGGGATGATTCTATAGGGCAATGAATCATGCATAACGTAATAAATTACATGCATAAATAAATGCAATAAAGCAAAGATAAAAGTGAAATAAACCATGCATGCTTTATTATTTTGTAAATGTACATAAAATATGAGATTGCAATGTCAACCCAGCATTGCAGATGTTTAAAATGTGACTATTGCAGATGCACACATTGTGATATCAATGCTGAAACGATATATTGTGCAGCCCTAACACCAACCCAGACAACATATCACTTTAAAATATTAAAAATGTTCATGAAAGTCACTTTCTTAAACTCATCAAGGTCAAATACTGTCGCAAGAAAGATCAAAATCCCATAATTCAATTCAAAAGCATCACAAAATATGTTAACCTGCATATTAAGGGATATTTTGTACAGTGTAGCTGCTTACAGTTTTAAGGGCCCTTAGAAATGCAGAAGTGCCCTATAAAGAGCCCTCATAAGAGCATCCAGAGATTTCTGCAGGTCTGCAAATGGCTTTTCTTGGTTTCTCCGCATGCCATGTCTATTATTAGAACAGACACGAGGAGCAGAACTGGAGTTATTTTTTGTGCGAGGGAATCCAGTAAGTCTTAATGGACTGTCTTTATTGGGCGGATTGTGCTCAGTGTTGTGGTTTTCGGCTTGTGTTGTGGACTATAATCTCAGACTGATGGAAAGGGGGCTTTCATTGCGGCGTGAATATGTCTATGAACCATGTCTAATCTGACCTCATCAACAATTCACCGTATAAAGGCTCTTCTCGGTATAAATAGCACATGAGTTACTATGCGTGGCCAAAAGCTGTGTGTTTTCATGCAGAGTTCAGTCAGATTCTGACGTCTTTTTTTATATTTCTTACTTTATTTATAGGATTTTCCACAAATGATAAAATATTTTAGAGTGTTATTGTGCATTTTGACGTGTAGAGAGAGAAGGGAAATGGGAAAGTAGCAGTTATTGACACCCACAATCTACATTATACATATTAAATAAAAAATAAATCTTAGAAAATTCTGAATATCCAGTTATTGGAAAAAAAAAACATAAATAAATGAATGAATCCAATTATTGAACTTTTTTTATATATAAAATAAGCACAGATATAACATTATTGGAACAATTATTGACCCCCAAAATCTATATTATGAAAATTATATATATATATATATACAGTTGAAGTCAGAATTATTCGTCCCTCTTTGAATTTTTTTTCTTTATTAAATATTTTCCAAATGATGTTTAACAGAGCAAGGAAATGTTCACAGTATGTCTGATAATATTTGTTCTTCTGGAGAAAGTCTTATTTGTTTTATTTCGGCTAGAATAAAAGCAGTTTTAAATTTTTTAGGAAGCATTTTAAGGTCAATATTATTTGCCCCTTTAAGCTATATATTTTGTCTACAGAACAAACCATCATTACACAATAACTTGCCTAATTACTCTAACCTGCCTAGTTACCCTAATTAACCTAGTTTAGACTTTAATCAGAATCAGAATCAGAAAGAGCTTTATTGCCAGGTATGTTCACACATACGAGGAATTTGTTTTCATGACAGAGCTTCTACAGTGCAACAGAATTACAGAGGACTAAAAACAGATAATATATTTTAAAAAGTAGTGAATGCAATATATAACTTGACAAGTGTATGTACAGGTGTATTACTATATACAACATAATATGTGCAGGTGTTATGTGCAAATTGGCATGTAAAGTGTGTTGTTAAATAAGTGTATGTGTGTATAAAAGTGTATAGCAGGTACTGATGTTGGTTCCACAATTATTATCATCAAGTGTTCATGAGATGGATTGCCTGAGGGAAGAAACTGTTTCTGTGTCGAGCTGTTCTTGTGCGCAGTGCTCTGTAGCGTGTGCTGGGTGTGAGGAGTCCAGAGTGATTTTAGCAGCCCTTCTGCTCGCTCTGGATAAGTACAGTTCTTGGAGGGTAGGGAGGGTTGTACCAATGATTCGCTCAGCAGTCCGAACTATTCGACGTAGTCTTCGGAGGTCGGATTTGGAGTTATTGAAGTGCAGATGACTGATTCAATGATGGAGGTGTAGAACTGTTTCAGCAGCTCCTTTGGGAGGATGAACTTCCTCAGCTGACGAAGAAAGTACAGCCTCTGTTAAGCTTTTTTTCTCCCCTTTTTTTTGATGTTCAGCTCCAGGTTGTTGTGACTGCACCAGACAGCCAACTCCTTAACCTCCTGTCTGTAAGCAGACTCGTCACCGTCCTGAATGAGGCAGATAAGTGTGGTGTCGTCTGCAAACTTCAGGAGCTTGACAGAGGAGTCTTTCGAAGTGCAGTCATTCGTGTACAGGGAGAAGAGCAATAGGGAGAGGACACACCCCTGGGGGGCGCCAGTGCTGATTGTGCGGGTACTGGATGAGAATTTTCCCAGCTTCACCAGCTGCTGCCTGTCCGTTAGGAAGCTGTTGATCCACTGACAGACAGAGGTGGGCACGGAGAGCTCAGTTAATTTGGGCAGGAGAAGTTTTGGGATGATAGTGTTAAAAGCTGAGCTGAAGTCAACAAACAAGATCCTCGCATAGGTCCCTGGTCTGTCTAGGTGTTGCAGAACATAATGCAGTCCCATATTGACTGCATCATCCACAGACCTGTTTGCTCTGTAGGCAAACTGAAGAGAGTCCAGTGAGGGTTCAGTGATGTCCTTCAGGTGGGCCAGCACCAGTTTTTCAAAAGACTTCATGACCACAGATGTCAGCGCCACCGGTCTGTAGTCATTTAGTCCTGTGAGTTTGGGTTTCTTTGGTATGGGAATGATGATGGAGCGTTTGAAGCAGGAGGGCACTTCACACATCTCCAGTGATCTGTTGAAGATCAGGGTGAAGATGAGGGCCAGTTGGTCAGCACAGGACTTTAAACAGGCTGGTGTTATAAGATCTGGGCCTGGAGCTTTTTTCCTCCTCTGTTTCTGGAAGACCTGGCGCACATCATCTACACTGAACTGAAGTGCAGGTATGGGGGAGGCGGGGGGAGGTGGAGGTGTTAATGGTGGTGTAAACAGCAGTTCTGAGTGGGTGTGGGTTTTTTTTCTCAAACCGGCAGTAAAACTCATTCAGGTCGTTTGCAAGTCGTTGGTTGTCTACAGTGCTGGGGGATGGGGTTTTGTGGTTTGTAATGGTTTTGGAGTCGCTGGTCGAGAACTGACTCCTTAGTTTCTCAGAATAGTTCCTTTTTGCAACTCTGATCTCCTTTTCCAGTGTGTATTTAGCCTTAAATGTCACTTTAAGCTGTATAGAAGTGTCTTTAAGAATATCTAGTCAAATATTATTCACTGTCATCATGGCAAAGATAAAATAAATCAGTTATTAGAAATTAATTCTTAAAACTATTATGATTAGAAATGTGTCGAAAAAAATTATCTCCGTTAAACCAAAATTGGGGAAAAAAATAAACAGGGGGGCTAATAATTAAGGGGTGCTAATAATTATGACTTCAACTGTATATGAAGAGTTCAGATGCAAAAACCACTAAATGCCGTCTGAAATTTTCTATTAGCAATTTTATTAGGCTCCAGTGTTTAGGTTTAGTAATTTCACTTTTATGGCAAAAATTAAGTTCTTTTCATGGTTTTCAAAGAAATGAGTTATTAAAACTATTATGTTTAGAAATGTGTTGAAAAAAAGTCCTCTCCGTTAAACAGAAATTGGGGGAAAAATAAACAGGAAGGCTAATAATTCAGGGCGGCTAATAATTCTGACTTAAACTATAAATAAATATATATATATATATATAATAAAAAACAAAGCACAAATTAATATATCAATCAAACCATTGATTGATTTAAATAATATATTTTGGACATTCAGTCATAAAAACCGGTAAAATAAAAATAAAATAAAAACAAGCAATAAATAAATTAATTTGTCTGAGCAAAATAAGCACAGATCCAAAATGATTTGAACAATTATCAACCTCCAAAATCTATATTATAAAATTAATAAAAATAAAAACTTAATTAATGTCCTAGCTGATTGTCCAGGTATTGTTAAAAAAAAGTTATAAATAAATCAATTAGTCAAACTATTGGTCTATTTTTCTGATCAAAATAAGCAGAGATCCATAACGATTGGAATAATTAAGCTCCAAAATCTATATTAAAAATAAAAAATGTAAATACAATTTGAATTGATATCCAGCTGTATATCCAGTTATTAAAAAATAGATAAATTAATAAAATAAGTCTGGACAAAATAATCATGTATGCAAAATTATTGTAACATTTACTAACCCACAATATCTTTATTTAAAAAAATGTAAAATAAAATAATAATAATAATAATAATAATAAAAGCTTAGAAAATTCATATCCCAGCTGAATATCCAGTTAAATTAATTTATTAAATATCCCCATAATTGGAACAATTATTGACCACAAAATTTATATTATAATAATTGTTATAAAAACTTAGAAAAGAAGTAGAAAAAAGTAAAGAAAGACAAACAAACAAACAAACAAACAAATCCCACACGTGACAAACAAAACATTTGTTTATTCAACAATCTAAAATAAGTATAATTAAATAATCTTCCAGTATACAGGGAGTTGGTTTCCATATATCCAAGGCCCCAAATTTTTTATTTGCCTTTGTTTTCTTATGCCTTCTGTTGTGATAAGAGATTCTGATTGCAGTTAGTTGTTTGTAAAAGAGCAGCAAGAACATTCTGCTAAATATCTCAATTTTAAAAACAAAGAAAACAACATTTTTTGGTGAACTTTCCGTTGGGAGCTACAGCTTTTGAGATGCTAATTACAGTATTAATCCTGTTTAAGGCTCATATCTCTGCCGTGTCCTGTGGCGTGACATGCTGTACTTGATCTGAAACTGCGTTTTAAACTGCGTTTTGATCCTCGTTCTTGTAGTTATTATACATGCAACTTTTTCTGACCTCATATTAATTGAAATATTTGTACTTTTAATTCATTTGTCACACTGCTGAACCGTTTCAAACCAGCTAGCGAGGACTGTGAAAAATGAAGGAAGCTTCAAAGATCTTATTTGTATAGATATTATGTTGATTAATGCAAAAATGCTGTAAGATATTAAGTCTTGTTTTCTAAAAATACAGCAATGTTAAAATGAAGCAAGTTTATGCTCGCTAGTTTGGGTCACACTCTTATTTTAACTATGATGTTTTTTTTCCCACAATAAACTCCTAATATGCTGCTTTCATTCATTCATCTTCTTTCAGCTTAGTCCCTTTATTTATTAGGGATCGCCACAGCGGAATGAACCACAGACTATTCCAGCATATGTTTTACACAGCGGATGCTCTTCCAGCTGCAACCCAGTACTAGGAAACACCCATACACACTCATTCACACTCATACACTACGGCCAATTTAGCTTATTCAATTCACCTAGATAGCACATGTGTTTGGACTGTGTGGGAAAGCCGGAGAACCGAAAACCCATGCCAACACAGGGAGAACATGCAAACTCCACATGAATGCCAATTGACCCATGCTAGATTTTTTTATTATGATGTGTTAAAAAGTGCCATTTTGGGGGCGTGTACACAGTTCGTTGTTTTAGGGGCGTGTTGCTTCACATGTAAATTAGTTTCGACTTCCCGCCCAACTTAACAAGGGGGCGGAGCCAAGAGCTCCCCCGCTTTGTGTATGGCTACAGACAGGCAGACAGAGAGAAGCAACATGAGTGAGAGGACCAGCATTCAGCCGTACATGTACGACTCAGACACAGACCAAGCAGAGAGTACAAAATCATTTGTGTCTTTGTATAGTTTTACAGCCAACTGTGTGCTAGTTTAAAGCTCCGAGCTTGTAGCCTACACCAAGACTAATAACCAAGCACACTGAATTAACTTTGACTGAAGGGCATCACACACCGGATGCACCGCGACACGTCGCGCACATGACAGTTGAAAGTATTGCACACTTGCGGCGCCGGTGTGTGTCACCTGATAGAAACTTATGTTTAGTATTCAGAAATGCATGCAGCTGCGTGGTGCGACGTTGCTTGTCGCCGAGCGGCGCTTCTGGTGTACGACCTGCTTGAGGCTATAACTAAAGGGCGTCATACACCGAATGCGCCGCTCAGAGCCACAACACGACACACCAGACACGCACATTCACATGTTATTTAAAATGAAACTATTCAGATAGGTCCATAGAGGCGACCTATGTGGCAGAATAGTGAGCGAACGTGAGGCGCACGTGAGGCAATGTGCTCGCACTTTCCAGCTGCACCTAGTTAAGATGACAGGGAGCTTCTGTGACCGCAGGAAATGCAAACCGCTGAAGTTTACGGAAGACATAATGAAAAGTAAACATGTATGCAAACCCACCAAAACTCACAAACACTGGCGGTGAGGAGAGCGATAACGTGGTGAATGTTGAGCCCAATGAGCCTTACATCTAAAAATAGAGCAAGGGTGTTTCTTTACGTCGCTTTGACTCACGCTGAAAATGGCGGACATGAAAACAAACTGAGCATATGGTAATGCGCACTTGTCAATCAATATTGGTGGGCGGGGGGACTGCACTCCTACGTCAAGTTGCGATCAATCTCAAAATAGCTCCAATTGGTCCACTGTTTTTATGTTGTTAAATTGAAAAAAAAAGGACTGAGTGTGTTTATATTAACCTAATATGACGGTCTATACACTACACCTACACATATGTCTGTCCAAACAGCTTGAAAAGTAGATTTTTTTTACCATAGGTGCCCTTTAATACCCGCCGTATGTGGGTAGATTTCTGTTGTGGCGGGTTAGACAGTCACTCCCACCAGCCACTTTGGCTGGCTGAAACTCATGTTTAAATGGCCAGTGCTGGCTCGTCGTCACTACAGATTAGACTGTTAGTTTATGAGCGTTTGTCTATATGTGTAATGTGATCTTAGAATCGAGAAGCAGCACGACTGACAACAACAGCTTTTCACGTGAGAAAAAGAAAGCAGGTGAATAATGAATGAGAGGATCACGTGCACGATGAGACAGGATTTCCTCACTCACTGACGAGGGTTTTAGTGTCACGCTCACAGATGATTTGATGCCCGCGAGTGTTTAAAAGCTCCTGTGCCGTTTCCTCACTCGAAGCAACCGTGCCTGGAAACGAAACTACTGCGATGCTCGTGCACACACAGTCCTTCAAGGGCTCGAGATTCTTTGTAAGCAGCAGCAGTTGTTGTCGCTTTCGCTTTAACCATTCTTTGAACAGATTATTAACTGGCCTAACATTAACCGTGTGCGCAGCATCATCCTTTCATTATCGTGCACTGAATGTTTTTACCTGCTTTCTTTTGCTTGCTGTTATTTTTGTTAATATAGTTTAATAATCATCCTTTACAATAATATTGCTTTAATATGTTGTTGTGTGCATAGTTAACTGGTGATCTGGGAGCCGAAACAGACCACTGTGCATAGCTTTAGATGCGTGAAAATATATATGTTTTAAATATCAGCTGTTTTGTTGAATATAAAGTGTATGTATACAGCAGTATTTTGCTTGTTTTGACACATTATTTAACATTTGTGGCAAGGAAATAATTAGTTTGGTGTGGCCAGAAGAAAAAAAAAGGTAAATGCTTATTGTGTCAAGCCCTGAAAAGTCCTGTAAAAGAAAACTAATTGCTATGTGACACTTTTTTTATGAAAGCACAAATTAATTCATTTTAGCATGTCAAAGTCAAATTTATGCGTATAAAATATACTTTCCCAACAACAAAATTGTGGCTAGTGAAAATGGCGAGTGGCTAGTAATGTTGGAAAACTACTAACCACAGGTGATCAAAAAAGTTAGTCAATCCCTGACTGTATATATACCCCTACAAGTCCAAACACATGCGGTACAGGTGAATTGGGTAAGCTAAAATTGTCCGTAGTGGAAGAGTGTGAATGAGTGTGTATGGGTGATTCCCAATGTTGGGTTGCAGCTGGAAGGATACATCTGCTGGATAAGTTGGCGGTTCATTCTGCTGTGGTGAATCCTGATTAATAAATTTCGGACTAAGCCAAAAAGAAAATGGATGAATATATGTACTGTATATCGCATATATTAGCTATAACTGATCCAGCATGTTGAGGTGTGTGTGGCAGTGTGCAGATTTGCAGTGCTGCATTAACTCAGGTTGAGATTTATCCTGTAACACCTGTGCTAGTGTTAAGAGTTGATGTAAAAATGAGTCATTCTGTCCACGTGTGTCAGAAACTGCACATGCAGATGGAGAAATGATGATCTGTGCATGCACAAATGAACATCCTGACTCTACAATCAT
The DNA here is from genome assembly GCA_903798205.1 of Danio tinwini. Taxonomy (NCBI): domain Eukaryota; kingdom Metazoa; phylum Chordata; class Actinopteri; order Cypriniformes; family Danionidae; genus Danio; species Danio tinwini. Next base: position 8,072,493 of record CAIGQZ010032693.1, read on the forward strand.
CCCATCATCAGCACTGATCACTGTTTAATACAGCAGACAGATCCACAGAAGGACACTCGAGACCTGCTACACCTGCTCAACACTCCTGTGTGTGTCTGTGTGTGTGTGTGTGTGTGTGTGTGTGTGTGTGTGTGTCTGTGTGTGTGTGTGTGTGTGTGTGTGTGTGTGTGTGTGTGTGTGAGTGTGTAAATGCGCATAAGTGTGCATGTGTGTATGAATGTCTGTTTGTGTTCATATGTTCGTGTATGTGAGTGTCTGTGTATGCATGCATGTGTGTATGTGTGTAAATGTGCGTGAGTGTATGTGTATGCATGTGTGTTTCTCGGTGTGTGTGTGTGTGTGTGTGTGTGTGTGTGTGTAAATGCGCATAAGTGTGCATGTGTGTATGAATGTCTGTTTGTGTTCATATGTTCGTGTATGTGAGTGTCTGTTTGTGTATGCATGCATGTGTGTATGTGTGTAAATGTGTGTGAGTGTATGTGTATGCATGTGTGTGTGTGTGTGTGTGTGTGTGTGTGTGTGTGTGTGTGTGTTTGAGTGTGTGGTGTTTTATTATCTTCCACGAAGCTGTAATTCCCAGCGGAGGTGAAAAACTCAAGTGATCCCGTTAACACACTGAGCGTTGCCAGATCCTCAGTTGGACGCGTCTCAGGCTGCCGTTCACAAAAGCTTCTCCTGAAGCCAGAATGACTCTGATCATCAGTATTATTATTACAGTGTGAGGGAAATAAAGGGAGTAAAAACCATTTTCAATTTGAAATTACTAGTAAACGACACTCACAATAACAGAGAAACAGCAGACGCTAATGCACTGAACTGAACATGATGTTAAAGGGGTGGTCCAGAGTGTATTTTTAAGGCTTGGTTGGGTTTATGGGGTGCAAAGCAACGTGTGCTCATGCTTTACTTGTAGAAAATCAGGTTTTTGTTTTATATATCTTCTTTGATTATATACAACTGCTCAGCTAACATGAAATCAACCATCATATTTCCTAGTTTCTCCGGAAGCCCACGCTCAAGAGGCTCTGATTGGTCAGCTAACATAATATGCTGTGGATCAGGTTACATCAGCAGGACGTGTCATGCCTCTAATAGCACACGCTGTGCCTCTGCTGTGTAAACATTGTCAGGCAGTGTAGCTGCTAGCCGTATCACTTTGAGCTTGAATTAGACAGAAAATGAAGAGGACATAGGTCATGCCTGCACTCTAAAATAACACCTGGCAAGTGTCTTTCATATATACTCACTCACTTTATTAGGTACACCTTACTAGTACTAAGTTGGACCCTCTTTTGCCTTCAGAACTGCCTTAATCCTTCATGTCATAGATTCATCAAGGTACTGGAAATATTCCTCATAGATTTTGCTCCATATTGACATGATAGCCACACGCAGTTGCTGCAGATTTGTCGGCTGCACATCCATGATGCCAATCTCCCGTTACACCACATACCAAAAGTGCTCTATTGGATTGAGATCTGGTGACTGTGGAGGCCATTTGAGTACAGTGAACTCATTGTCATGTTCAAGAAACCAGTCAGAGATGATTCACACTTTATGACATGATAACGAGTGCTTATTTGAGTTACTGTTGCCTTTCTATCAGCTGGAACCAGTCTGGCCATTCTCCTCTGACCTCTGGCATCAACAAGGCATTTGCGCCCACAGAACTGCCGCTCACTGGATATTTTCTTTTTATCGGATCATTCTCTGTAAACCCTAGAGATGGTTGTGCGTGAAAATCCCAGTAGATCAGCAGTTTCTGAAATGCAACCATGTTTTACAACAACACCATGCCTATGGATGGGTATCATTAAGGTTTTAATGATATTACTACTTTTATGGATACCACTTATTTGTTCGGTACTTTAACGGTTCTCTTATCAGTACTTTTTCTTTGTTTTTTCATAAAATATAAAAAAAAAAACAAAGAAATTGAACAGAATTAACAACACTTTGTTTTATTATTATATTTTTATGTAAAATAAAACAAAACCAATAGTTGTAAAACAAATAAATATTTTTTTCCTGTAAAAGAATGTACAATGGTTTGGAGGAAAATTACTTTTAACCATTCTTCTGGAGAAAAAGCAACATGTTTGACTTTTCTGACAGAAGTCGGGATCTTTCTTGGTTTATTGTGCTGCCTGCAGTTAAAATACCCTCTTTGAGCTGCAGAATGCAGTTAATGAGATAATGTTTATGATTTTTCATTATCGCATTCACATAAAAATGTTAACTTTTGGGGAGTTACTGTGTTTTTAATACAGTTTTGTAAAAATAAGTTTTCTTAATAAGCATAGTTTATTATTAGGCTATTCATAGGCTATATTTTTCATGCCCACCTCTGTCTGTCAGTGGATCAACAGCTTCCTAACGGACAGGCAGCAGCTGGTGAAGCTGGGAAAATTCTCATCCAGTACCCGCACAATCAGCACTGGCGCCCCCCAGGGGTGTGTCCTCTTCCCACTGCTCTTCTCCCTGTACACGAATGACTGCACTTCAAAAGACTCCTCTGTCAAGCTCCTAAAGTTTGCAGACGACACCACATTTATCGGCCTCATTCAGGACGGTGACGAGTCTGCTTACAGACAGGAGGTTGAGGAGTTGGCTGTCTGGTGCTTTGAACTGCAGCAGATTGTCTTGACCATGTCTACATGCCTAAATGCATTAAGCTGCTGCCATGTGATTGGCTGATTAGAAATTTGTGTTAATGAGCAGTTAGACCGGTGTACCTTATAAAGTGGCCGGTGAGTGTATTCGGGTTATAAGCAAGTGTGAGTAATATGAAACATTCTCATATTTCTCGAGTTCATAGAAAGACACTGCAGCACTGCTGAGGATTGTGGGTGTTTACAGCTGTTTGACGGATAAATATGAATTTGTAGCTAAACTGTCACGGTCGGGGGTTGGGGAAAAGGAGCGAGGACTCAAATGCAGTAAATCAGGGTATTTATTAATAATAAAATAAAACAAACAGCAAAATAAACAACCCCGAGGGGGAAAACATTAACAAAACATAGAAACAAACTTAACAGGGCAGGCTGGCAGGAATCAAGACTGGAAGGCGCACACACAACAGGGCAAGACGATGTACAGTGATGACGAACTGGCACAGGACAGCAGACATGAGGAGATTTTAAGCAGAAGTAATTTAACACACAAACAGGTAAACATAAACTAATAATGGGTTAACAAGGAGGGTAGGACTAGCAATAGACAGGAGAGCACATGACACAAAGAGACCACACAAGCCATGTGCTCACATAACACTAGACTAGAACATGCAGCCAATAAGAGAACTCATTAACTGCGCGTTCATGACAACACAAGCACACCACAAAAAGCACGCAGTCACAATGTAAACATCCAACCACGTGCTTAGACAACACCAACAGACGCAAGACACGAGCACACGATAGATGAACAACTTACTGTGCGCTCACACATAAGCAACGTGCATTATTCATCTCAGTGCCAACCGAAACCAAAACCAACCAGACTGAGACGCTGAGAATGAAACAGCGCGATGCCGACAGAACAAAACACAAACAGGAGTACGAGAGTGCGCACGTCACAAGCGCATGCAGACCACGCGCATTCGCATCAAACGGCAGCGCGCACGGTCTGCACGCACTTACGACAGCTCGCACACAGAGACGCACACAACGACAGAACACAAGTGCTAGACCCGAGAAAACTCGACCTGAGCACAACAGGGCATGACAAGACAGAGCTAGTGTCCGGACTCTGCCACCAAAACAAGAATTTACAAGACCCGAGTGGCAGAACCCTGACAGTTAACAGTGCCAAACAGCATTTCGCGTTGTTTACATCCTTGTTTACGTCCTCGCTACAACATACCGCTAATGCTAGACACTGTGCATGTGATAGATCAGTTTTAACAAATGAAAACACTTGCAGGTTGAGGCTCACAATCCACAGCTTTGTCTGTTATGGTTGGAGCTGCTCCTTCTGTGAAGAGTTTCAGCTGAATCAGCACTGAACTGGGATGGATTCTGGAAGTTCTCCTTTGTCAAATGCTAGCTATATCGGTTTTATAATCCTCTGGGCCATAATTAAATTAAACTGTAAGCACTTCTCTCTTTGTGTCGTGTTCTTTAGAAGCCCAAATGCAGAAACAGAAGAAGGTCTGTGGAAATAGCAGCATTTGGACGGCATTTTAGCTGTCTCTGCTATTATATTACAGCGCCTCTGGCCACGTCCCTTTGCTGTGTGGGGTGTATGCGCATAACTTGAAGGGTTTATGACATCATTAACCCATATTGTTTCTTTTTGTAGTCCCCAAACCTAAAAAAGCCGTAAAAGCCAATGTCTTCCTTAGCATTGAACTTTAAGCGTCTTACATTCAGAGATGTTAAGTTCACACAGCTACATTACACATCAGCTAAAGTTTAACATATGATGTCGTTGTGGACCACCCCTTTAACATTATTATATCAAGATGCATCTACTCTTTTCTCAACAAATACGATTATATTTCATTTTTCTAGAGAAAGGAAGTGTGGTAGGAAATATTGTCAGTCGAAATACTCAACAATATCACATCATATTTGCAGAATGGTGCAGATCTACCATGAACAGATCAGTGTGTGCGCTCTATGAGGGCCAAAAAACATGCTTTCTCTGCTATCAGTGAATGTGTGTTAGTGTTCACTGCTTCCAGATGTTTCTGTTTCTGTGGAGCCGATGGAGATAGAGGTGTGAAAGCCCAATCTGTTCATCACACACACACACGCACGCACACTCATGTCTGTATTCAGAGAGAATATAATTATGCTTCACACGATATGGTGCCTCAGGCTGGGAATTCAACTAAGTGAAAATTGTGTCTTTTCATAGCTGCGTCTCTCCTCAACAATCGTACAAACCCAGATGAATATTGTGGAGAAAATCACGCATTGAGGAATGAACGGTGCACCAGAAGCGTATTTTATACACTCTCAGAAATAAAGGTATGCGAGCTGTCACTGGGGTGGTACCTTTTCAAAAGGGACCAATTTTTTACCTACAAGGTCCATATTAATACCTCAAGGGTCCATATTGGTACCTAGAAAGTACAAAAATGTTCCCCTTAACATTTTTAGGTACTAATATACTTTTGAAGTACCAATATGGACCCTTCAAGTACAAATGTGTACCTTTTGAAAAGGTACCACCCCAGTGACAGCTTGTGTACCTTTATTTCTGAGAGTGTAGTGGGACTTTATGATATGTGTCTGGATAAAGTAATATTGAGGTATTCCCATTCTAAGCACATGAGCAGTCAAATGTTTGGAATAATACAGAATTTAGAGTCTCTGGTGCTCACCTAGAATGCATTTCAAGAGTTCCCACTTAGATATGCTTAGCATTTAAGCAGGTTTGGCATGCTGTCCCGGGAGAGAACCCTGAGCTCGGAGATACTTGAGCTCAAGGCTCCCGCCCGGTCAATAAGCATATCAGGGGATCCGAGATCAGGTAGGTCTCGAGAGCTCCCCTTAGAAAAAGGGAGGAAAAGGAGGAGATGGGGTGGAAGGGGGGATTCTTCCAAAACGAAGATAGAGCAGTAGGAAGAAAATGATCCATATATAGTAAGCTTAGATCGTTCTGATTGAATTATTACTGATTACAGATGAGAAGCCAGACGTGCTCAATCATATCACGTGCTCCTCTTGAAATTAGTTTGTGAAACTTCACTTATTTAATCAAAATGCTGGGAAAAAAAATTGGATTTTTCCATGTAAAAATATTGAAAATGTATTTATTTTTTCTGTAATTGATTGATATTTATTTATTTATTTATTTATTTATTTACTTACAGTGATTTAATAAGTCTTTAATATTAAATTAAATTAATATAAATTATAGCCTAGACTTGCACTTTTTTGTGTTGTCAATACGCTCATGTTTATATAGGCCTATTGTTGTATGTAACCACCTTTGAGGAATGGGTGGGGGTCGAAAGTCACTGGCATTGTTAATTTGGGGGGGGGGCTGAAAAGTTTAGGAAAGCCTGACCTAAACTAAAGCACAATGAAAAAATTATATTCACCTTTATTTCTCTAGCGCTTTTACAATGCAGATTGTGTCAAAGCAGCTTCCCATAGAAGATTATAGTAAATGTAAACAGAGTCAGTTCAGTTTTTATTGTTTAAGTTCAGATCAGTTTAGCTCAGTTCAGTGTGGTTTAATAATCACTACTGAGAGTCCAAACACTGAAGAGCAAATCTATCGATGCACAGCTCTACAGATTCCGAACCATGCAAGCCAGTGACGACAGCGGCGAGGAAAAAACTTCACCAATTGGCGAAAGTGAAGAATAAAAAAACCTGGAGAGAAACCAGGCTCAGTTGAGCACGACCATTTCTCCTATGGCCAAACGCCCTGTGCAGAGCTGCAGTCTAGGCGCCGGAGGCTGGAGAACGCTGGACCTCAGCGAAGACTCGTTTGTCCCTTTGGAAATCGTTTCATTGGATGTACTAACTTATTTTAAGGTAAATGGTTGCGAACAATTTATATAAGCTGAATTTAAATAAATTAAATATTTTAATGTTCATTTGTTTGTTTAAATTCAGCACATAAAAATTGTTTGCAACCACTTACCTTAAAAAAACATTTAGAAAATCCAATAAACCATTTTTTGTGTGTGTTACCAATATATTAATATCAGTTTTGCTCAATTGAATGCATCTTGCTGAACTCAAGCATTCATTTCTGAAGAAAGAAAAACAACACCAAGCCAACAGCAAAGTATATAAATCCCCCATGCGTCTGTAATAGCCTGTGAGCTGCTGTATTGATATTAGCGCAGAAGAACAGCCGGCTCTGTAAATCTCAGATCAGACTCGCGATGATTGAAGCTCATCTTGAGTCTGCGCTAGTTCTTGGACTGAAGCCTAGCTCAGCGTTAGGGTAGCATTCATCATGAAATGAGCTGAAACTAAGGCGCATGTTCGAGACTGAGCAGCGCCATCATTTCTCATATTAACTCCCAGAGGAAGAGATCTATAGCTGGTTCTCCAGATGCTAATGCTGCTTTCTGTCTTCTGCTGACGGCTGATCAGTTTCTGACATAAAAAACCCAGGCAGATCAGTTTACCATCAGTTTACAGCTCAATAAAGGACTTTATACATTAATGATATTGTTTAACATGAGTTAATATGAGCTTAAACACATTTATTAATACATTTAGATGAATATATTTATGCATTTATTATTATACTGTATATGAAAGGTAATGCAACATTCATTAATGCATTATTAAGAGACAAAACTAGTCAAATCAGTTTACAGCTCAATAAAGGATTTTATACGTTAAGGATATTGTTTAACATGAGTTAATATGAGCTTAAACACATTTATTAATACATTTAGATGAATATATTTATGCATTTATTATTATACTGTAAATATAAGGTAATGCAACATTCATTAATACATTATTAAATGACACAAAAACAAGTAAGACCAGCTCAATAAATGACTTTACACTTTAAGGATAGTGTTTCACATTAGTTAATATAATACAACACATTTATTAATAGATACATATATTTATATATTTATTAATATTAGTTAATGCAACAATAATTCATGCATAATTAAAATCAAAGGTTCTATTTGTAATGTTATTTAACAGGCCTGCCTTAGTTCACCACAAATATGAAAATGAATTAGTTTAATTAGATAATTAAAATAAAATAATATATATCATTATGCATATAACTACATATATGATCATTTATTATATATATATATATGTTTTGTATTTTTATTTGCTTATATAAAATAATGAATTTACTTACACTCAGGCAATCTGAGATTTAGGGGTTGTCTTCTCAGAAATAAAGGTAAGCGAGCTGTCACTGGGGTGGTACCTTTTCAAAAGGTACAAATTTGTACCTACAAGGTCCATATTAATACCTCAAGGGTCCATATTGGTGCCTAAAAACTACAAAAGTGTTCCTCTTAAAATTTTTAGGGACTAATATCTCATATGAAGCAAGAGATCGCGATGACATCTGATGACGTGTGCAGGTGCTGTAGTGCTGTCCCAATTCTTAGGGGTACATTTTTGAAGCCCTTCCCCTTCACACTCGTTTTTAAGGGCCAAGGGGAAGGTGTACAAAAATAAAATTGGGATTGGGCCTTATAACCTGCTCAAAAACACGAAAAACGTTTTAAATTTACATTGAACCTAATCTGTCTTAAGTTTGAAACAATGTACAGTATATAAAACACTTATAAATGGATGGTAACACTTTAGTTTAAGTTACAATTCACAGCAAATACTACTGGATTATTACCTGCCTATTATTAAGATATGAACGGTTTATTAGCACTTAAAAGTGCGACCTTATTATACATAGTGTGACCAAAATAAATATTTGAATCTGATTATAATATTTAGTGTACATGTAAACAGACATACAGTACACTCTCAGAAATAAAGGTACGAGAGCTGTCACTGGGGTAGTACCTTTTCAAAAGGTACACATTTGTACTTGAAGGGTCCATATTGGTACTTCAAACGTATATATTTGTACTAGTGGTGGGCCGTTATCGGCGTTAACTCGAGACTCTTATCGGGCGATAAAAAAATATCTGTTCTCAAAGTTGGGTTGGGAGCTGGGTCTATTCTACGCAAGCTATATGCTATCTTCACCTTGATATTTTAGCGCGGATGTATACCTGACCGGTGAGCCGTCTGACAAAAAAGTGCCCTTTTGAATCAAATCAGCAGGTTGCCCTTCTGGATCTTTCACTTACTCTGAAGACACTACTGACTACGCTTACATGGACATCTGTCATCTAGTTATTCGCCTTAATAGACAATAATATAATGAAGGTGTTTACGTCAAGTGCTTTCATGGAAGAGTTTCCTGTCATTTTGGGTGACTTTAACTGCAGTTTGTCAGTTTCACATTCACTAATGAACATTTCATTCATGCCCCTGTGACAAGCTGGGGTATTAGACGCAAATAAGGAGTAAGGACCGGTGAGAGTGTTATGGAGTTTAATAACGCACGCCAAATGGAAAGAAAAACACTTATGCAATTCACTGTGTGTGTGTGTGTGTGTGTGTGTGTGTGTGTGTGTGGTCCTTTAATGCCAGCCGTGTGTGTGGATCTTGTCAGAAAATATGATGTAAAGTCCTACATGACGGTAATCTCTCGAGGTTTTTTTTTAAATCTTCACTTTCGCCAATTGGTGAAGTTTTTTCCTCGCCGCTGTCGCCACTGGCTTGCATGGTTCGGGATCTGTAGAGCTGCGCATTGATGCATTTGTTTTTCAGTGTTTGGACTCTCAGTAGGGATATTAACAAAGCGTGGTGCACAAACTCTGTCATCGTTGGGAGACAT
>CAIGQZ010032693.1:8100168-8111570 GCA_903798205.1 Danio tinwini
TGTTGCAGATAAATCATGTGAACATTTTCATATTAGTCAATAATATTACTGAAATGAATTTTAAAACTGAATAAATATTGTCGCAGGAGAGGGACCACACAACAAGGTTTTAAACAAAAAGTATCCCCGGAGGGTGGATTTATTAAGGACAACAGAAGGGTATTGAATAAAGGTGCTCCGTGAGTGCAGTTTGTGTGTGTGTCTTCTCCTTTCTCCTAGCTCGTGCCTTTCTTCTAGGCGGTGGCTTTATGTGCAGTTCAGCCCTCTCTGAGAATCTGGTTCGGGAGGTTCGGTGCTTCCTGCGTGAAGTGCTCAGAGGTCTCAGGTGCTGTCTGTAAGGGAGAGAGAGAGAGAGAGACGTTAGCTGCTGCTCACGAGGGAGATCAAGCTCACACTGAAGCCGTCTCTCCTCTCTCTTATGTGGTGGGGCTGACGAGGCGCAGGTGTCGCTGCTCTCATCCTGATTGCGCCTGCCAGCTGCCCGTGATTTGTGCCAGGACCTCGATGAATGGGATAGACCTCCGTCACACTCCCCCCGCCAAGCGTGGTCCTGGCGGGTCCTGTACGACATTACAGATAGATGGGGAATGAGGGGTGGGTGGGGAGTGACCCCCGACAGACCTGCATATCCGGCCCAGATCCGGGATAGGCCATCGGCGTTGGCGTTGTCGGCCCCGGCCCGATGACGGACTTCAAAGTGGAAGTCCTGGAGCGCCAGGAACCAGCGGGTCACCCGAGCATTGGTCTCTTTGACTCTAGACATCCATTGCAACGGGGCGTGATCCGTGAGGAGGGTGAACCGCCGGCCCAGGAGGTAGTACTTCAGCTCCAGGACTGCTCACTTGACGGCCAGGGCCTCCTTTTCGACGGCCGCGTACCGGGTCTCGGCCGGGCTCAGCTTCCTGCTGATATAGATCACAGGGTGTTCCTCACCTTCCTGAACTTGGGACAGGACGGCTCCCAACCCTGTGTCTGAAGCGTCCGTTTGTAGCAGGAAGGGGCAGCTAAAGTCGGGCGCCCGCAGTACCGGCTCCGTGGTGAGCGCCCGCTTGATGCTCCGGAACGTCCCCTCCAGCTCCGGAGTCCACTCGATCTTCTCCGGCTGCCCCTTCTTGGTAAGGTCTGTCAGGGGGGCGGCTAAGGAGGAGAAGTTGGGGATGAAACATCGATAGTACCCCGCCAACCCCAAGAAGGCTCGTACCTGGGTCTTGTTGGTCGGCCGAGGCGCGTTCTGGATGGCCTCGACCTTTTGATCCTGGGGACGGATCACGCCCCGTCCCACACGGAATCCCAGGTACTGCGCGTCTGCTTGGGCGAGGTGACATTTGCGGGGGTTGGCGGTCAGGCCGGCTCTCCGGAGCTCCGTGAGCACCCTCCGCAGACGGTCCAGATGGTCCTCCCATGCCTCCGAGTGAATTACCACGTCGTCCAGGTAGGCGGCGGCGTACGCCTGGTGGGGACGGAGCAGGATATCCATCATCCTCTGAAAGGTGGCTGGGGCCCCATGGAGGCCGAACGGAAGACGGCAGTACTGCCAGTAGCCCTTAGTGAGGTCGAGCGTGGAGATATACCTGGCTCTTCCCAGCCGATCCAGCAGTTCATCCACTCGGGGCATGGGGTAGCCGTCAAACTCCGAAACTTCGTTGAGGCGTCGGAAGTCGTTGCAAAAGCGGAGGGTGCCGTCCGGTTTTGGGACCATCACAATGGGGCTGGACCACGGGCTCCGGGATGGCTCAATCACCCCCAACTTGAGCATGTGTTGAACCTCCTCCTCTATCGCCTGCCGACGGGCTTCCGGTACTCGGTAGGGCCGCTGCCGGACGATAACTCCGGGTTGAGTGCGGATGTGGTGTTCAACAACGTTGGTGCGTATCCTGCGATGTGATGCATATGCGCACAAAATCTTGAAAATATTGTGCAGGCGTCTTCCTCCATCTTTCCCGCTTCCATACAGTATTTCCTTACTGTTTGCTGTCATTATTTTGGATTTTATTTGGATATGATAGTGTGTTTTTCAGCTATATTGTGTGGGTTTATTTACTTCAAAGCTACACATGTTTTGCAGAGCGTGAAGCCTGGCGGTGCTTTGAAGTCACGCTGTGTTTTTTTTTTATCTGTGCATTTTGTCCTTGGGAAGCACGGCTGGATGAGACCAGGAAGAATACACAAGTAAAAAAAGAGGTCATTTCTGTCATCTGGCAGTTCCTTATCTGACCAAAAAACAGCCGTCGTAATCTTATCTGGCCGGGCCATCTGTCATAAAACTGACCCGTGCGCGCAGAATGACCTTGTGTCTTCTTTGCATTGCTTGTGGTTCAGTAATGGCATTGTGTTCTGAATCGCTCCAGTCTCATTCATTTCCCTGTCTGTTTATGACTAATGTCTTAAAGGAAAACTTCTAGAATAAATAAGCTCACTTTACAGCTCTCCTAGAGCTAAACAGGTGAGTTTTAACATATTTAAATCCATCTCCAGGTCTGGCAGAAGAACTCTTAGCTTAGCTTAGCATAAATGATTGAGTCGGATTAGACCATTAGCATCTCTATCAAAAAAAAAAGAGCAAACTGTTTAGATAATTTTCCTATTAAAAGATTTACTCTTTTATAGTTTACCAGTTTTTAGTCCATTCAGTCAATCTCCGAGTCTGGCGGGAGCACTTTTAGCTTATCTTAGCATAGATAATTGAATCTGATTAGACCATTAGCATCTCACTCAAAAAATTACCACCAAATGGTTTAGATAATTATCTAATTTAAATTTTGACCCTTTTGTAGTTACATTTACCATATTTGAACACGTTCAGTTAATCTCTGAGTCTGGCAGGATTTTTTTATTTTTTTTATTTTAGCTTAGCATAGATTATTGAATCAGATTAGACCATTAGCATCTCGCTCAAAAAATGACCAAAGAGTTTAGATCATTCTCCTATTTAAAGCTTGGTTCTTTTGTAGTTACCTTTACCATATTTGAATCCATTTAGTCAATCTCAGAGTCTGGCTGGAGCAATTTTAGCTTAGCTTAGCATAGATCATTGAATCTGATTAGGCCATTAGCATCTCGCTCAAAAAATGACCAAATAGTTTAGATAATTATCTAATTTAAATCTTGACCCTTTTGTAGTTACATTTATCATATTTCAATACATTTACTTAATCTCTGAGTTTGGCAGCATTTTTTCTTTTTTATCTTAGCTTAGCATAGATCATTGAATCAGATTAGACCATTAGCATCTCACTCAAAACATGACCAAAGAGTTTAGATCATTCTCCTGTTTAAAGCTTGACTCTTTTGTAGTTACCTTTACCATATTTTAATCCATTTAGTCAATCTCAGAGTCTGGCTGGAGCAATTTTAGCTTAGCTTAGCATAGATCATTGAATCTGATTAGACCATTAGCATCTCACTCAAAAAATGACCACATTGTTTAGATAATTATTTAATTTAAATCTTGACTCTTTTGTAGTTACATTTATCATTTTTGATTCCGTTCACTCGATCTCAGTGTCTGGCGGGAACACTTTTAGCTTAGAATAAATCGTTGAATCAGATTAGACCATTAGCATCTCACTCAAAAAAAATGACCAAAGGGTTTAGATAATTATCTTATTTAAAGCTTGACTCTTTTGTAGTTATATTGATAAATCTTTGATTCAATTTAGTCAATCTCCAAGTCTGGCTGGAACACTTTTATCTAAGCTTAGCTTAGCTTAGCATAGGTTATTGAATCAAATTAGACCATTAGCGTCACACTAATAAATGATCAACCAATTTAGATAATGTTCCTATTAAAAGCTTGAGTTATTTATAGCGAAATTTACCATTTTTGAATCCATTCAGTCAATCTCCATGTCTGGCGGAAGCACTTTTAGCTTAACTTAGCATAGTTCCTTAAATCTGATTAGACCATTAGCATCTCACTCAAAAAATGACCAAATTGTTTAGATAATTATTTAATTTAAATTTTGACCCTTTTGTAGTTACATTTACCATATTTGAATATGTTCAGTTAATCTCTGAGTCTGGCAGGATTTTTTCTTTTTTCTTTTAGCTTAGCATAGATTATTGAATCAGATTAGACCATTAGCATCTCACTCAAAACATGACCAAAGAGTTTAGATCATTCTCCTATTTAAAGCTTGACTCTTTTGTAGTTACCTTTACCATATTTTAATCCATTTAGTCAATCTCAGAGTCTGGCTGGAACAATTTTAGCTTAGCTTAGCATAGATCATTGAATCTGATTAGGCCATTAGCATCTCACTCAAAAAACGACCACATTGTTTAGATAATTATCTTATTTAAAGCTTGACTCTTTTGTAGTTACATTTTTTCATTTTTGAATGAGTTCACCTCAGATCTGGAAAATACAATAAAGCCTTTGAAATTTAACTTTAGAGCTGTGATTCAGGTCACGTCAACACATATCAGTGATTCAGCATCTACATTTAATAATGTTAAAGAGGTTTAATATGCATTAATTAGATTATAAACCTTACCATTATGTTGGAGTGCAGTGAGTGCAGTATTCTGTGCTTCTGAATGGCTGTATTTACATTTCTGTCATGTGCAAACAGCCATGTTGCTTATCACTGCATATCTTATCACGTAGTGTGTTGTTAGGACACAGGGTTACAATGTAACCTGCTCACCTAATGTTTACATTTATAATGTTTATATTATTTGCTAATGAATAACCACCTGATATGGAACTCTGAATCTGCGTCTCATTTCGGAGTCTGCTACTGTCCACCAGATGTCGCATTTTAGTCACAGACACATGCTTTGAGAGCCTTCCTGACTGAATGAATGAAATACGCTGTTTTCCACTAAGGCAACCGGGGTGTTGAAATATAATTGGCTAAACTGGCATTGTGCTAAAGAGACCAAAACAAAGACAGCTGTTCCAGCATGAAACGCACATTTTCAAAGCAGAATATCTGACTTCAGCATTGCTTTTCAGATAAACAAGAATGTATACTTAGCATGTTTCTTAAATATCTGCAGACATATTATGGTGTTTTTATGCTTTAGAAGAGTCAGAAACTTACATACAGCATCTTTAACTAACATGTACTTACACTGAAATTAATAATTCATTGCCATGTGCTTGTTGTCTAAATACACGTTTTTACATTATTCTCAATTACATACCCTCATGTAATTGCATCTGTAATTAATTTATGTAATTACATTTATTTACACTGTTTACCATCCCTTACACTTTAACCCACTCTTAAACCTACCCATACCAGCAAATATGTCCCTAACCCGAGCCATATCCCACCGTAATATCACCAGAAGTGATCTACAATACATTATCAACACATTAAGTGCATTGTATTTATATTTTAAAGTAAGTGCATAGTATTGTTTTTGTACCCCTTCCCCTTGGCCCATAAAAACGAGTGTGAAGGGGAAGGGCTTCAAAATGTACCCCTAAGAATTGGGACATCACTACAGCACCTGCACACGTCATAATATTTCATCATGATCTCTTGCTTCATATGAGATCAGACGATGGCGACTGCTGTAGTTATTCCAGTTGTGTTATTTTTAGGTATTTATCTTCAGGAAATCGCTGAAGGCAGATATTATGTTATCATATTGATTTAATGGGGCAATAAGATCATAACTAACTAAACACACCAAAAACAGCATTAACATTATAGCAGACACTGTAAAACGCTCATTCTCAGCCACTAGACTTCTCTGACAGGGTGTTCGAGTGTCATCCAGTGTCAGAATGTTGTGAGACTGCTGTAGAGGAGTTATTATTATGGATTATAGATGCCAATTTTTTTTCCAATTTTTTTATAAAAGCATTACGGTAAAACATGAACGTGGTGATGAATATATTAAAACATGTGTGTGTTTGTTGTCAAAATTCATAATGATGACAAAAGAATACTAGTTTGTGGCTCTCCTTACTTCCAGGTTTAGCAATACTGCCGTTGTGGCTGGTGTATTCTGCGAAATTTTCTAACGCCCCATTCACACGGTGCTTCAGCGTCAACGCTTGACAGAGGGCGTGTCTGAGGCTGAGGCTGACGCGATCATCATAGCAGCGTCAGCCAATGAAATTAGTCAGCAATAGGCCACTGTCTGAGCTGGTGCATTTGCATACAGCGATCTTATTGGCTGACGCTTCCGTCGCCGCTTGAAAAGTTGAGCAAGTCCCAACTTTTGCAGCGAGCAACGCCACTGAAGCGGCGCCGACGGATCCACAATGCAGTTCAGCAACGCCTGACATCACCCATTCAAAGTGAATGGGAAGCGTTGAAGCTGACGCCCAGTGTAAATGGGGTGTTAGCCCTTGGTTTCGAGTGTGGTCCTGAAAAATCTTCGTTTGAAGGGCTATCTACCCTATCTATCTAAAGAAAAGTGGGACACCCCTTCCCCTTCACAGGAACGCGCAAAACGAGGGGTAAAGGGAAGGGCTAAGGGGTAGAATTAGGATTTGGGCCTTAATATAAAGTGAGAACAAACATTTATATACAATAATGTTTATTGGGTTGTATGATGTTTATGTTTTGTTTTTGGAGCTTCACAGTCATTGGTCACAAACAGAGCTGGGTGGATTACTTATCACTTATTGCAATCAATTAGAAATTACATGACAAATGTGTAGATTACACATGTATGGTATGTAATCTGACTACTTTTGGATTACATTTAGATTACTTTTATGCTAACTCTTATTTGATGTCACATATATTGAAGCAGGATTTAATTTTGTCCTGTTTTGACAGATAGAAATAAAAAATATATACTGTTAAGCATCCTATATACACTCTCAGAAATAAAGGTACGCGAGCTGTCACTGGGGTGGTACCTTTTCAAAAGGTACACATTTGTACCTACAAGGTCCATATTAATACCTCAAGGGTACCTATTAGTATCTAAAAAGAACCAAAATGTTCCTCTTAAAATTTTTAGGTACTAATATATACTTTTGAGGTACCAATATGGACCCTTCAAGTACAAATGTGTACCTTTTGAAAAGGTACCACCCCAGTGACAGCTCTCTTACCTTTATTTCGGAGAGTGTACTGTATTATTTAAATACTATTGTAACCCCACCGGTCCTACGCCACCCAACCCGCTCCGAGCTGGTATCGAACCGGCGACCTTCCGCATGGGAGTCGGTTGCTCTACCAAGGAGGCTAAAGACTATGGCCTCTAGCATCTGTCGCTAGAGCACCTTTAGAGGTCAGAGGAGTGAGGTTTACCTGCACAGCATTTACTAGCTGGCCTCCGTTACACTATATAAAAACATGCCTCATTTACGCTGGACCCTATAAATAGACATGCAGTTAAATCTAAACATTACATTTTTTGCACCTGATTGTGGACAGATGAATGCTGGTTGAGTTTGTGATGCTCGTTCTCTGATTGTTCAGGACTTTGTCTGCATTTCAGGGCCACGAATCAATGCTTCCGATCAGGAGATCTTGCAGCCTAAAAGCTCCAAAACCAACCAGGATCCTCCAGAGCCGATCGTGCTGAAGTGTAACCTGACCAACTCACACAGCACACACCAGGAGACCTTCTGGATGAAGAACGGCCAGGAGATCTCCAGCAGCAGGACACAGCGCAAACACACCGAGTTCAGGTCAGACTAGCAGTGACCAGTGTTGGGCACGAGTAATTAATTATAGTTACTTCTCACAAGTAATAACTGAGTTAGTAACTGAGTTATATAATTATAAAAGTAACTCATTACCAGAGAAAGTAACTATAGCGTTACTTAAAAAAAATCTAATTTGTCAAATGACTATGAAATAAATATAAAACATTGTACATTAATCTACACTATTTTAATGCTGTTGTGAAAGACAACCATTAAATTCAACATATCTTTATTAATATTATCGGTCCCACTTTATATTAAGTGTCGCTTATACCTGTGAACTTGCATGGTAACTAGATGTGTAAGTAGTATGTAACTACAGTGTATATACACACTGGTACATAATATTTACTTGTGTAATACTGGTGTAACTACACACATGTAACAGCACACTGAATAGTATGTTAAAGTTTTGTAAAAGGTGTAACAGGCCATTGGTAACAACACTAAAATAGTACACATCTGTAAACAGAATTGCATAAGTGCATTGTGTAACAACAATAAACTTGCAGGTGTTTTTCCACTTCCACTCCTGTTTGCATACCATGTACTTCTGAACACTGTATTAGAATAAGAATGGCAGAACTAACGCTGAATTAGAAGGTTTCACCTTGTGATACCAGTGTAATTACAGGGTAAATCATCAGGAACTGTCCACTCAATATAAAGTGTAAAATGGTCACAAATTGCTGTGTAATATAGAAAACCTAAGCCTTTGTGCAACTGTTTAACAACACCAAACTTTTGCCAAAAAAGTATAAGTGTATATAGAAATATACAAATGCCTTACGTTTATATGTTGTTTTAAGGTCAATTGCAGAATGACATCAGTAATTCACATTAAAGTGGTAGTTTACCAAAAATTGTGTTATTAATGTCTTGTTACACATTTAAACTTACACATACTATTGTGTGTTGTTATATGTGTGTAGTTACACCATTATTACACAAGTGAATACTATGTACCAGTGTATACATACACTGTAGTTACATACTACTTACACATCTAGTTACCATGTAAGTTCACAGGTATAAGCGACACTTAATATAAAGTGAGACCATATTATCATTACTATAGTTGCACAATAAAACACAATAGATGGGTCAGAACTTTCATCTCCTCCTCTGGTAGCAGAGCTCACGTTATCACTCTTTTTTCCTGGGCATAAGTTATGATGCATAAACATTCTTGCCTTTCACCTTTACAAAGGTTAAGCAGTGCTTATACTGTATTTCCAGTTTGCAAACGCTACCTTTGAACTTGTTGGATTTGCCATCGTTCTGACTCCTGGTCGTTGGTGTGTTTGCGATTGACGCCTGTTTCACACCGCAAGCGTGAGCAGCGTGTGCGCAGCACTAATGCACAGCAGAAGCAGCACGCAGGCATTTGCCTTTCACACCGACTGCGTCTGCAGCGCACAGCTCTGCTCACAGATCAATCTATCTCTGTCTATTCTATCTAGTTACCTATCGATCTAAATATATGTAAATACACTTTTTAAAACTTTTCATCTGCACCAAGGCCCGCGACAAGGCCCTCCTATGCTGTTATCTTAACCTGCAAGGTTATTTTACAAATTATATAGATCTTACAAGACTGCATGCTTCTCAAGCTCTATGAGGAGTGTCATTCATGTCTGGTGCACTCAGAAGACAATCGCCTGTGTTATCATGTCATTTTGTTTTTGATTGCCAGGATGTTGTAGGCCTATGGTTATAATAATATTTATACAGTATAGTTATAATGATTTTTATACATGATCGAACTAGTGTGCAACTTACTAAGCAAACTAATACTAAAGCTGTTTAGCATTTGGTTTTGTAGTTTGGGCGCAAATAAATATTTGTTGCCATTTTCAATTGTTTAATGCATTTGATTGAATATATATAAATCAGTAAAACTTATCGAGGCATTTATTGGGTAAAATTGCTACATTTTACTGTCATTCAATGCGTTTTTGGTCATTATCAATGCACTGTCACTTTAATTGAGTGTGAGCAGCGCTGCAAAAATAGACCCAGCGCCAAAACTATCGTGGCACTGCTGCTTCAGCGACGATTATGCCTCGCGCTGACGGTATGAAAGCTCCAATCTGTTAACATGGACGCCAAAAAAACTGCTCCCGCTCGCGGTGTGAAACAGGCTTGACTGTGTGTGTGTGCTTGTGTGTAAACACCCGCACCAAACTGCCTCTCATTGGCAAATGATGGAAATGTACTCTATCTAAGCCAATCATCACGTTCTCAGTTACACCACGTTCACAAACACACCAATCATCATCACTGGTTGGTTTTGTGTCCCATCCCAGCCCTGAACACACACACACACACCCCAGAGAAAGAGAGGTCCTATGGCTGAAAGAGACGCCGCTTGCATGAAAACCGATTCAGGAGTTCATTTTCTTTTCGGCTTAGTCCCTTTAATAATCTGGGGTCGCCACAGCGGAATGAACCGCCAACTTATCCAGCATATATTTAATGCAGCGGATGCCCTTCCAGCCACAACCCATCACTGGGAAACACCCATACACACTCATTCACACACATATACTACAGACAATTTAGCTTACCCAATTTCCCTATAGCGCATGTGTTTGGACCGGGGCTTGAACCAGCGACCTTCTTGCTGTGAGGCGAGAGCACTACCCACTGCGCCACCGTGCTTCCCGCATTAGTATAATGTTATTATCAGTAATATTGATTATATGCATATTTATTTTTGTTTTAATTAAAGCAAGTTTAGATTTGTCCACCTGTGGGGTTTTGGAGACGTCTGCATCACCATATGACATATGTATAAGAACAGGACGTGTGTTTGGATATAACTCAGTTGTTTGAGCACACTTCATTATTATTGTTAATTTATTCCTTTGCTGGAGATTAAAACTGAATTTAGAAATAGTTTAGACACAAATCTTTGTGCTTAACAAAGGAAATTAAATATGTGGGCTAATGGATGTCTTCAATGGAGTGAGTTTCCACCGTTTCCTCACTCCACCAAAATAAAAGAGTAAAGTAAAGAGGCTGAATGGAGGAGGCGCGTTCTTTATCCAGCCTTATGAAACTCAGAAGACCACAATATTTTGGATTTTAGAAGCATGGATTTTAAAGAGATCCTATCATTAGGGATTCATGGTCAGCTAAAGTTCTCACGAAACTTTTTAAAGGTGAACCCCTATTTAAAGTATTTATTGTAAAGCACTTATTTAGGAAGTATTGCAAATGTTTTTTGTTTTGCTGATTTTTGCAGCCTGTTTAAACTTTAAAGTTCAGATTATGTCATTATTTTGTATTGTCATTATTTTTGTATTATCATATAAATTAATAAATTAGTAATAATAATAATAACAACAACAACAACAACAACTAATATATATATATATACTTTTGTGAGGTAAAGAAATTAAGGGGGCCCTTGGATTTGTTATAGCCCCAGGGCCCAATGTGTTTTAAATCCAGCCCTGACCCTGTTAGACCATGCGTCGGGCCACAGGGCATATTTTACCATCCTTTAAATATCAAAAGTGGATTCATACACGCCCTTAATGCTTTTGTGCCATGAGCTTTAGACTTTGCGCCTAGATCATTAAGCCCAAAGTTGTAAATTCTTCAACTAAATGCTCTGCTAATTCAAGTTTGTTGTTGTTGTTCTTAAAGGGGACCTATTATGCAAAAATAAAACATGAACGTGGTGATGAATATATTAA
Source organism: Danio tinwini (assembly GCA_903798205.1). Classification (NCBI taxonomy): domain Eukaryota; kingdom Metazoa; phylum Chordata; class Actinopteri; order Cypriniformes; family Danionidae; genus Danio; species Danio tinwini. Next base: position 8,111,506 of record CAIGQZ010032693.1, read on the forward strand.
AACATAACACTTTATAATAATTACACAGTATGAATCATTTATTAAGCATTAGCATCTAGTGAATT
>CAIGQZ010032693.1:8126570-8143250 GCA_903798205.1 Danio tinwini
GCTTCAATCCCGGTTTGTGGACGTTAAATCAGGTTTATTTTGTACATTAACATAACAGATATCCATACAGCAGTGGAGATTAACCTGTATCCTGTCACATTTGCGTGCAAAAACAGTGCAAAGCTAAACGCGCGCTGTCTGTGTGTGCCTGTCAGCGCTGTGTGTGTGTGTGTGTGTATGTGTGTGAACTTTGTAACGACATTGTGTGTGACTCATCCTGCAACTCCACAACATGCATCAAATGCTCATTGGTGAAGTTCTTACTGTTGTTTTTCCTCACAAACGTTACGTGAGATCTTATTCCTTTGTGTTTGTCTGTTGTCTGACGCAGCCGAGGGAGCCGCTGCCAGGCACGTGGAAACGGCGGGCGTGAAGGACTAGCCTTAAAGGCGCAGTACACAAAAACAGCTAGCTTCTGCTAAATGCTACAAAAAAGAAACTTATGACAGGTATAATAAAAAATCTGATGGGTGTTTTGAGATGAAACTTTACAGACACATTCTGGAGACACATAAGACTTATATTAAATCTGGAAAAAGGGGTAACCTAGGTGCCCTTTAAATAAGAAAACAGTGGGCGTGGCTTATTTTTTTCTACTGCAAGCTGATTGGATGTAGTAAATTAGGTGTTTCATTCAGGAAGATGTGGAAAGGGGTTTTCAGGGGATTTATTACAACCTAACAGATTCCTCCTCCTCACCATTTCTGTTTGTTATCATAGCGATGACAGCTGGAGGGGGTGTGGTTAAGTATGTTAGCCACGCCCAATACCCAAGCAGACCTAATCTGAGAATTGAACTGAAAACAAACAGGAAGTGCATTTTCAGATTTTAATCTTAGATTACAAGAGCAAACTACTGTTGTACTGATGTTGAGGGATTCATTTTGCAGTACAAATTGAACCACAACATAGTGCTGGTTGGCACATGCACACATAGGCCTCAACCTGTGCAGTGTACATACCCTTTTGAGTCTGGGATATAAAGTACCCTTCCAAAATGAACGTAAGTGGCCCTCCTACCCCCGCTCTTTAGTTCGCAATCTCAAACCCCCCCCCCCCCCAGACCTCTCGATATGCCCAATCACCCACACCCCGCTCTTTAGTTCGCGACCTTCTGCACATGCCCTTTGAAAAGCCTCTGCACGGGCCTGACTGGTTTGCTCGAAAGCAGTGAACCCTCCCGAATTTTTAACACACTCTGAGGTGTGCATGAGCCTATTCAGAGTATCTGTAATGAGCTGATTTTGTGGCTGTTTTAATGAGATGAACTTTGGAAAAAATGTTCACATAACACACCTGAATGGGGGAAAACGAGAACATCAAGGGCAAACTCCCGTCCTTTTCACTTTCCTTTTCAGCACAATTTTTTTTTACTTTATTGCTTAAATGGTCGACCTCAACCTGAAAACTACTGACCTAAGCACGGCCGCGTGCAGCAGGAACGTAACTCGTGAGAGAGAGCCATTCTCCACATTGATTGGCTGAGAAGAATAGCATAGAAAACATGCCCAACTCCACATTCTCCTTACAGACAGTAGACAAAGGATGCAGCTAGATCAATGTGTATAGAAGTCCTAAAATAACTGTGAAATTCTGTTTAAATGCCGTAAAACTCTGAAATTATCGTACATTATAGGATTTTTTTCGTTATTGATCATACATCGTGCAGAGCTTTAAATTATCCTCTACGCCTAGCAACGCTGTTCATTATTTCTGAAAACAAGACAATATGTGTTGCTTGTCTAGAAAATGCCTTGATTTAAGACATACCAATGGTCCCTCTGAGCCAAATAATGAGGAGAAAAAAAAACTAATTTCCTACCACAGCTATGCTGATGACACTCAGATCTAATTAGCCTTACTACAGCCCTGTTGACACCCTCTGCCAATGCATGATGAAATTAACAGCTGGATGTGCCAAACTTTTCTTCAATTAAACAAAGAGAAAACTGAAGTCATTGTGTTTGGGAACAGAGATGAGGGTCTCAAGGTAAATGTGTACCTTGGCTCTAAAAGTCAAACAACACAAAATATGGTCAAGAATCTTGGTGTGACTCTGGAGTCAGATCTGAGTTTCAATAGTCATGTCAAAGCAGTTAGTGAATCAGCATACTATCATCTCAAAAACATTGCAGGAATCAGATGCTTTGTTTCCAGTGAAGACTTGGAGAAACTTGTTGAAGCTTTTATCAGCAGCAGGGTGGATTACTGTAACAGCCTCCTCACGGGCCTTCCCAAAAACACAGTCAGACAGTTGCAGCTCATCCAGAACGCTGCGGCCAGGATTCTGACCAGAACCAGGAAATCAGAGCACATCACACCTGTCCTCAGGTCTTTACTCTGGCTCCCAGTTACATTCAGAATAGATTTTAAAGTATTATTACTTGTCTATAAATCACTAAATGGCCTAGGAGCTCAATACATGACAGATATGCTCACTGAATACAAACCTGACAGATCACTCAGATCTTTAGCATCATATAAACTAGAAATTCCAAGAGTTCAGTCAAAGCAGGGTGAATCGGCTTTCAGCTACTAACAGCGCCCCCTGCTGCAGGAATCAGCTTCCAGAAATGATCAGATGTGCTCCAACATTAAGCACATTCACATCCAGACTGAAAACACATCTGTTCAGCTGAGCCTTTACTGAATGAGCGCTGTGCTGCATCCCACAGATCGCACTACTATGTTTTTCTCTTCTTTTTCATTCTTTTACAACCTGTTTCAACACATTTTATCTGTTTTTATTATCTGTTTTATTATCTGTTTTTATTTTTTCTAAATGTGCTATAGAAATAAACTTGCCTTGCCTAAGACATTTTTTTTGGATATTTGGACTAGACACAAGACAAAAACTCATTTTTTTTCCAGTGTATGCATGAAGTGATTTTGTTACTTGAGCTATTTTGGTGTTTTTCAGTATAAATATAAACACATTATTTACTATAAACATTAATATGCATTTACATGGCACACGATGAAATGGTTTTAAACGCTTTAGAAAAGAGAGAGAAGGACTGTGGGGTCAGACAAATCTGCTTAATTGAAAGGGAAAACAGGTTTATTTTTCTGACCCCACGCACCGACAGGCTTTCTTTCTCATTTTAAGCATAAACTCTCTTCATTTGAATAAAAAAAACAGACTTGGCATCTTATGTCAATTAGCATTTAAATGAACTGCATCTTGATTTAAGGACTGAAGATAGTTTTGTTGGAAACCACTAAAATAGGGCAGCACGGTGACTCAGTGTTTAGCACTGTGGTCTCACAGCAAGAAGGTCGCTGGTTTGAGTCCCAGCTGGGCTATTTGGCATTTCTGTGTGGAGTTTGCATGTTCTCCCCTTGTTGGCGTGGGTTTCCTCCGGGTCCTCCGGTTTCCCCCACAGTCCGAACACATGCGCTATAGGAGAATTGATGAACTACATTGGCCGTAGTGTATGAGTGTGTGCGTGAATGAGTATGGGTGTTTCCCAGTGTTGGGTTGCAGATGGAAGAGCATCCGCTGTGTAAAACATATGCTGGATAAGTTGGCGATTCATTCAGCTGTGGCGACTCCTGATGAATAAAGGGACTAAGCCAAAGGGAAATGAATGAATGAATGAATAAATGAAGGCTATAAACAATGTAAACAAATGTGTCTTCTCTCTCTCTCTCTCTCTCTCTCTCTCTCTATCCCTGTGTTTCTCCAGCTTCTCCTGAAATCATAGGCTACAAAAGAAGTGAGAACAAAAAAGAAGGAGAAAATGCGACGTTGTACTGCAAATCAGCTGGATACCCGCATCCCGTGTGGACGTGGCGCAAGAAAGTGGGCAGAGATTCTTACATGGTACGTTATCAAAACACATCGCTTTATATATGTTAATGATCATCTCTCCCTCATTAGCATACAGCAGCCCTGAGTTAGAAGCAGCCGTTAAGAGTGTTTGAGCTGCTGAAGATAATGGGCCGTATCATACACCCAGTGTAAAGGCGCGACACACATGTTGTTTACTAGTTTCAGCTTGACGCAAGTGTCGTTTTGACGTTTTGCACCACGCTGTTTAAATAGCATAGGCGTTCTGGTCTAAAAATGGAGGTGTGTTAAGGTGCATTGCTGTCGCGGTGCTATTTTGAGGAATTAAAATAGACTGAGTAATAGACCAACTAAAAGCAGGTCTAAAGTCCAGCGCAGAGCGTGTTAGGTGTGCGCCTCGCTTAAACATTGCTTAATACACACAGGATGTACAGAAATACAGAAATATCTTTACAAATAAAAAAGAATTAAAGGATTAAAATATTAAAAAAAGTCTACATAAATATAAACACCACTGCCTTCATGCCTTCTTCATCTCGGGTTTTTTTTCAGTTTATTCATGACAATTTGCTTTTGTATAATGTTATTAGTAGGAATATTTTTATTTATTATCTGCATATTTCTATTTGTTTCATTAAAAACAAGCTTAGATTTGCCCACCTGTTTAGACCATATGGGCCATAGCATTATTTGCGTCATAGCGTTATTTGACCACAGTTTGTTATTATTGTTCATTTATTCATTTGCTGGAAATTAGAGCTGAATTTAGAAATAGTTTTGAAACAAATCTTTGCGCTTAACAAATGAAATAAATATGTGGGCTACTGGACGTCTGTGCATACAACCCGTTTCCTTATCCACGAGAGGGAGTGAAAGTGAAAGTAAATAATGAGGAGGCTCATTCTCATGCTGCAGATGCTCTGTTTAACTGTTCTCTCGCTAGTGAAGCGCTCAGTTATTACACTTACAAAGTCCGTCATGTAAATAGTAAATGCGCCATGGTGCAACGTAACTGACTCTTAAAGAGAATAAGAGATGAGACTGAGGTTTATTCTCAAAACACACCTATAAATCATTAAGAGAATAAGCTCAACCCTGTTAGACCAAAGCAGAATTTCCCTTCCTTAAAATAGCAAAAGTGGATTCTGACATGGGCGACGCAGTGGCCTCAACTGGGTCAGTTGGCATTTCTGTGTGGAGTTTGCATGTCCCTGCGTTCGCGTGGGTTTCCTCTGGGTGCTCCGGTTTCCCCCACAGTCCAAAAACATGCGGTACAGGTGAATTGGGTAGGCTAAATTGTCTGTAGTGTGAATGAGTGTGAATGAGTGTGTGTGGATGTTTCCCCAGAGATGGGTTGCGGCTGGAAGGGCATCTGCTGCGTAAAAATGTGCTAGCGGTTCTGAAAATGAATGAATGAACTCTGACACGGCCTTAATGGACTGTAAAAAAATAAAAAGTTGAGTTAACTTAAAATTTTAAAGCAACTGGCTGCAAAGATTTTGAGTTTATTAAACTTCAGTGGTTGAAGTTGTGCCAAGTTATTTTATTAAGTTGACTTAAAAGGCTGGTTTAAGTCAAGTATACTTTATGGAATTATTTGGCACAACTTCAAACACTGAAGTTTAATAAACTCAAAATGTATTTGCAGCCGGTTGCTTTAAAATTTTAAGTTAACTCAACTTTTTATTTTTTGAAGATGTGGAGAAATCAAAATGTAAAGTCTCCTCAACTGAATATTTCACTTTCATTGAACAAACAGTGGCGACGCAGTGCCACAGTAGGTAGTGCTGTCGCCTCACAGCAAGAAGGTCGCTGGTTCGAGCCTCGGCTGGGTCAGTTGGCGTTTCTGTGTGGAGTTTGCATGTTCTCCTTGCGTTCGCGTGGGTTTCCTCCGGGTGCTCCAGTTTCCCCCACAGTCCAAAGACATGTGATACAGGTGAATTGGGTAGGCTAAATTGTCTGTAGTGTATGAGTGTGTATGAGTGTGTGTGGATGTTTCCCAAAGATGGGTTGCGGCTGGAAGGGCATCTGCTGTGTAAAATCATGCTGGATAAGTTGGCGGTTCATTCTGCTGTGGTGACCCCAGATTAATAAAGGGACTAAGCTGAAAAGAAAATGAATGAATGAATGAACAAACAGTACCAAACATGCAGCTAAATAATTTTTTTATGAGTAAATTCAACCCTGAGCTCAAAAATATGAATATAAGTATAATAATATAATAAGTATAACTTACAATTTTAAACCGAGTTAACTATTTGTAAGTTGGATTTTTTACAGTGTGCTTTAGCGCCCTGCGCTTTGGACTTTGTGCCTAGATCATTAAAATAGGGCCCAATGTCAGCATAGATGATTCTAAACTAAAAACAGAATCTTTTATGACATAAACATGTAACATTATCATGTCTTTGCTGTGACTTTTACACACATTTGCTGAATAAAAGTATATATTTATTAAAAAAATCCTATTGACCCCAGACATTTTGATGGTAGTATCGCCACCTTTTATAATTATAAGGTTGTATCTGTATTCTAAATGATTTTGAGATATTGAGCTTCAAAGTTTTTGTATTCCATATAGCAAACAATATGTGTATAACAGGTCTTTTTCGTACATTAACAATACAAAGACCCTAAATGTACTCTAAATTTAAATTCTTCCATCTTTGGATGAGATGTTAAACCGAGGTCCTGACTCTCTGTGGTCATTAATAATCCATGGCACTGCTGGTAAAGAGTAGGGGTGTAACCCTGGTGTCCTGGCCAAATTCCCTCCATCAGCCCTTACACATCATGGCCTCCCAATCATCCCCATCCACCGAATTGGCTGTATCTCTGTCTCTTCACTCTACCAATAGCTGTGCGGTGAAGCACTGGCGCCGTTGTCCTGTGGCTGCCATCCAAGTAGATGCTGCACACTGGTGGTGGTGTGGAGAGACCCCCCTCATGATTGTAAAGCACTTTGGGTGTATGGCCATACACAATAAATGTGCTATATAAATACACACATTACAATTATCAAAGTTCTCTTACATTTGCAAATTGGGGTAAAACAAACAGGCCAAATGCAGATAGCAGCTTCTCATTCTAAAGAGTCATTCTCCGCTCGGAATCGCTCACGGATGCATGCTTTCAGAGTCTTTCTGAATGAATGAATGAAATACGCCGTTTTCCAACAAGGCAACCCGGAGTGCTGAAATATAATCGGCTAAACTGGCATTGTGCAGGTTAAATTGACCTAAACAAAGACAGCGCTCCGGCACGGAAAAAAACATTTTCAAAGCAGAATATCTGACTTCAGCATTGTTTTTCAGATAAACAAGTATGTTCACTTGGGATGTTTCTTAAATATCTGCACACATATTATGGTATTTTTATGCTATAGAAGAGTCAAAAACTTACATACAGCACCTTCAATATATTACATTTCTTTAATAACTGTTTCTTTTTCAACAATGTAGCCTCTAACATTTCATCTCAATGTCAACAATGCTTCTAAATCATCACATTTACACACATCTTTTTAGTTTCAGGTTTCAATTTTGTGTGGCGCAGCATTATTTAGCCGACTCTGATTTTGTGTTTCTTTTTGGTCTTTCCTGCTGTCAACGGAGCAGTCCGGCGAAATGACAAAGAAAGCTGATCCTGATTGGTCCTCATGACTGTATTCAAAATACTGATTGGCTCACAGAAAGAACCTTATATAACCAAGCTAGAGTTCAACTTTGTAGATTAAGTCTTAAAATGTAAACAACTTATAAAAACACATCACATAATGTAAATATGTTGTCATTTAATAAGAATATGTGAATAACTCAATTTTGACTGATATCATGTCACCTTATAGTTCTAAGGTGACGGTATATCCTACAATTTAAGGCCTGTTTCCACTGAGTGGTACGGTACGGGTCGGTACGCTTTTATGGCCGTTTCCACTGTCAAAAGCGTACCGAACCGATCCGTACCGTACCACTTTTTCGGCACCCTTTCGAAAGGGTACCAAAGACGAGAAAGGGTACCCAAAGGTGGAGCTACACGCGCAGCTGAACGCTGATTGGTTTACAGAGATACGTCACGATCTCGTGGAGCTAGCCAGAATCAAAACAATGGAGCCGCCATGTTTTTAAATGCACAGCCGAGACAACTATATGCATATAATAACGATACATGGATGACCCGGGCTCAAAACAAACCTTGTCGTTGTCTTGATGAACAACCACAAAGCCAAGAATCTGCCGTGTCCTGTTGTTGTTTTATGAGGCCGTCTAAAAGTCTAAAAGTGCGAGTGGTTTTCGCTTTCTCCAGGGAGCCCGCGTTCGCGTCTAGATTTGATATAACAAACTCCTTGAGCTGATAATAATAACGTGCGTGTGTGATTAATGAAGCGTCTTCGACATCTGATCCATTCAGAAAGAAAAGGACAAACGCGAGAGTGAAGCGCGGAAAAAAAGGAGAAGCCCGACAGGATTACAAGGATTGCCGAACTCAAATAAGGACTTAATGTATGCTGTGTGTCGTTTATCTGTAAGTGGTAACATATCGGAGACTGTAAGGGTCTGTATGTGTTCATATATGTTGCATTTATTTATTTATTTGATATAATTGCAGACGTTACAGTAGGCTGTAACACTGTCATTGATCTGCAGTTATAATCAAATCATGTTTATAGAAATGTTAGTAATAAACATTTATAAACAAGTATTAATATGTTTAAAGCATCTGTTTTGTTAGAAGAGCTTCTCATATAATGTGAACGACCTGTACAGCTTTACTGTAGACATTTATTCGAGCGAGAATGACGTCGACTGAAACTCTCTGTAGTACACCACGCCCACCAAAAGGGTACCCTTTGTAGTGGAAACGCAAGCTTGATAAAGGTGACCGGTACCGAACCGAACCGTACCGTACTGTACCACTCAGTGGAAACGAGCCATTATACTCAGCTTAAAGAGCAATTCAAAGGCTTAACTTGGGTAATTAGTTTAATTATACAAGTTAGGGTGTTTTGATGGTTCTGACTACAATTGAAATCAAATATTGCTTAAGAGGGTTAATAATATTGACCTTAAAATTATTCTTAGAAAATTAAGAACTGCTTTTATTCTAGCCGAAATAAAACAAATAAGACTTTCTCCAGAAGAAAAAATATTATAGGAAATACTGTGAAACATTCCTGAATCTGTCACACATAATTTGGAAAATATTAGAAAATATTCACAGGAGGGCAAATAACTTAAACTTCATCTGTATAACCTGTCTTGTTGTAGGACATTGACAACAGCACAGGGCGCTTCTTCATCGTGAACAGAGAGAACTTCACCGAGCTGAGCATTCTGAATCTGGACATCCGCACAGACCCGGGCGAGTACTTCTGCAATGCCTCCAACATCATCGGCTTCACAAACTTCAGCACCATCCTGCGGGTGCGTAGTCATCTGGCCCCGCTCTGGCCCTTTCTGGGCGTCCTGGCAGAAATCATCATCCTCGTGGTCATTATCGTGGTTTACGAGAAACGCAAAAAGCCTGATGAAGTTTTTGAAGGTGAGTAGCGCTGTGATGCTTTTATTTTGGTTTTGTGGTTTCTTGTTGCATCACATTCTTGCAACACATGCTCATTCTGAAAATGTGGCCCTATATACATATCTGGAGATCGCCAATTATGTAGTCAGAGCTATGCATGGCTGTATTTCGTCTTTAAAATGAATGCTGCTGGGCGGTGTGATGTCGTTCCTTTTCGATGCTTACCAGCTGACCGCTTACCTCCATAAGCATGGCTTTACTGCTGTTACCAGTTTGTCCAGTTAGCTCGCCACTTGCGTCGGCGGATTTGAGATGTAGAGAGGAGTTGACTGCAACAATGGGGTTCGAGTCCAGCTTAGAATGTTTCCAGAAAGCAGGTAAGACAAAAACAAAAGCCAAAAAATAAAATAAACAAGTAAATAACAGGGTGAGAATGTGGTAAAAATCAGGCTGCCGCAAGGGCTTTTCTTTTTCTGGATTGCTTTTTAAAACACTATTGGTTGGGTTTAAGGAAGGAGGAGGGTGGGTCAGTTGACAGCGGCCTCTGGTGGATTTACGTGAGAACAGCAGACGAGAATGGCACTCGTGAAAGAAATATGAGATCTCAAAAAGCGTACACAGCGGTCTCTGGTGGATTCACGAAAACAAAAACTGCATAAAACATAGCTCCTGTGATGCATTTGGCACTCTCTAGAAATGTATATAGGGGTACGTCTTCAGAATGAGCCTGGGTTGCATTCTTGACTTGAATTATTTAATTATATTAAATGGAATACACCCCTTTGAGATGAACCATCTCATTTTCGAGAGGGTCCCTATGAAGTACATAAATCAAGCAGAGTAAAACACATCAAAACAAACATACAAGCAGCACACTTCACCTGAACCACCACCCACAGTCTACAGCTTAATCAAACAAAAACATACTCAAAAAGTACTAACAATCTGACATACAAATAATTAATATTGGAACCAGGGCGGCATGGTGGCTCAGTGATTATCACTGTGACCTCACAGCAAGAATGTGGCAGGTTCAAGTCCCGGCTGGGTCAGTTGGCATTTCTGTGTGGAGTTGTCATGTTCTCCCTGTGTTGGTGTGGGTTTCCTCCGGGTGCTCCGGTTTCCCCCACAGTCCAAACACGTGCTCTATAGGGGAATTGATGTACTAAATTGACCATAGTGTACGATATGTATGGGTGTTTCCCAGTACTGGGTTGCAGCTGGAAGGGCTGTGTAAAACATACGCTGGAATAGTTGGTGGTCCATTCCGCTGAAATAAAGACTAAGCAGAAGGTAAATGAATGTTGAGTGTTTAATTTTGTTTATATGCTCAATTAATTGTGCGATGCACCAGACAAACAGATACAAGTTAGGCATGGGATGGTATAAGTGTCTGACGGTATGATAATCTTGGATAAAAATATCACGGTTTCATGGTGTTGTGATCACTGCTCTAAAATGTGTGCTTTTTTTAAATGTCTGGGTAAAAAACAACAACTTTTCCCCCCATTGAACACAACATATTATATTTTAGGAAACCTTTACAATAGTCGCGTCACACTGGACTTTTCTTTTTTTTGCAAGATTGTGGAGTGACTCACAGAGAGACAGAATTAGACTTTTAATGTTGGCGCTAATAATTCTGTTTATTAACAAAACATTTGGTTCATAGATGAGAGGATTGATTTTTAGTTGATTTATAAAAGTGAATTTATATGTGTGCGATGCAAATGAAATGCAAGCAGTGTTCATATTTTAAATAATTTCAGTGCAAATATATTCTGTAAAAATTACTTTATAGTAAGGTTGCATTAGTTAATGTATTTATTGATATGAACTATGATTCATTTTAGTACAGCATTTGTTAATCATAGTTCAACATTTCCTAATGCATTATTAAAGTATTATGCACTGCATTATTCATTCATTTATTCATTTTTTTTGGCTTAGTTCATTTTTTATTAATCTGGGGTCACCACAGCGAAATGAACCGCCAACTTATCCAGCATATGTTTTACACAGCGGATACTCTTCCATCACTGGGAAACACCCATACACACTCATTCACACACACACATACTCATACACTACGGTAAATTTTAGCATACCCAATTCACCTGTACCACGTCTTTGGGGGAAACCGGAGCACCAGGAGGAAACCCACACAAACACGGGGAGAACATGCAAACTCCACACAGAAACACCAACTGACCCAGCCGAGGCTCGAACCAGTGATCTTCTTGCTGTGAAGCGAACGTGCTACCCACTGCACCACCACGTCGCCGCACTGCATTATTATTAATTATTATTATTGTTACTATTATTATTGCTGGGCGGCGCGTTGGTGCAGTGGCTAGCGCTGTTGCCTCACAGCAAGAAGGTCTCTGGTTCGAGCCTTGGCTGGGTTTTCCAAGGCTTTCCAAGGAGCATGTGCAGAAGAACTGAAGAGGGGGGGTGTGGAGGTGGAGATATCTGCTGGTACACTGCAAAAAACGTTTTTTTTTTTTCACTCAGATTTTTCATCTTGTTTCTAGTCCTAATATCTAAAAATTCTTAAATCAAGAAGAATTTTCTAGACAAGCAAAACATTTTATCTTGTTTTAAGAAATAATGTGGCAATATTAAGTGAGTTTTTCCTTAAAACAAGCTAAATAATCTGCCAATGGGGTAAGCAAAATAATCTTGTTTTACCTTTTGACATATGACTATTTTGCTTCTTGCTTAAAACCGAAAAGTGGGGGGAGGGGATGGGAAGGGAGGCACTTCTGCTCATTTTGGAAGGACACTTTATATCCCAGATAAAAAGGGCATGTGCACTGCACAGGATGAGGTGTGCACATGCCTGAAGGGGAGTTTGCATGTTCTCCCCATGTTGGCATGGGTTTCCTCCAGGAGCTCTGGTTTCCCTCACAAGTCCAAACACATGCTCTATAGGGGAATTGGATAAGCTAAATTGTCCGTAGTTTGTGTGTGTGTGTGTGTGTGTTAATGAGTGTGTATGGGTGTTTCCCAGTGATGGGTTGCAGCTGGAAGGGCATTCGCTGCGTAAAACATATGCTGGATAAGTTGGCAGTTCATTCCGCTGTGGCATCCCCTGATTAATAAAGAGAATAAGTTGAAAATGAATGATTGAATGAATTATTATTGCTATTAATTATTTTTTTTATTATTATTTATTATCAATTATTACTTATTATTAACTATTACAAATTATTATGCATTCATTTATAATTCTGCATTATTAAAATCCAAACACTTGGATGTTAACATTAGTTAATGCACTGTGAGTTATCAAAAACTAACTAATAACATTATTTTCATTGACTAACATTACTTCTGCTGTCTTTATTAGTTTCAGAAACACTGGTTTCTCTACATATAGAGCATCTATAGAGATCGTTCTTTTCTCTGGATATAAAGTGAAGTTCGCTTCACAGCATTAGTTTAGCATGGTGGTTTATAAGTGCTTTCTTTTTCAAATGTTTCCTAAAATGTGGGCTGATCAGAAGCTTTTGATGTGGAGGATCCTTTTCTGCTGGAGATACTGTTGCCCTAAAAAAACGAAATAAAATAGTCCTAAATAGTCGTAATTTAAGCGGTTTTAAAACCATAAAACTGGTCATCGTCACATGCCTAATAATAGTGTAGTGAACTTGTCTAGTATAATCTGTGTGGGTTGTTTTAGACACTGGATCCACCATCAGTAATGTATTCTCAGCAGCAGGTTGTGAGTGGCTCTTAGCTTCGCTGCACTAATGAATATTCATGAGCGCTGAGTCAGAGGAGACCCACTGGGAAACACTGACCTCTATGCTGGACCACGTCTGAATCCGAGACAAATCTCTACACTGCACATTTGTACACTCTTAAACGCAATGAATAATTGATCCTCTCGTCAGCAGCACACCACGCTCTCGTGCCCATAACACAAACACAGATCATCATATTGTCCGCTGATCATCACATATTGGGATGCAAGAATATTCAGTTCATCTTTATTCATCAGGAACATCGAGACTGCGTTATGTCTAGGGCTGTATATGGTCTTTTTCTGTGAGATGGAGACATACAGGATGCTCCACCAGATGATTTGAAGTAAAAATAAATAAATAAATTGCTTTTTAGACTGAAGTGCTAGATCTTTTTGGGGTTCAAATATTTTGGAATTATTATATTTATTATAGGCTGCACATTGGCGCATTGGCCTCACGTTCGCCTCACAGCAAGAAGGTTGCTGGATCGAGCCTCGGCTGGGTCAGTTGGTGACTCTGTGTGGAGTTTGCATGTTCTCCTCATGTTGGCGTGGGTTTTCTCCGGGTGCTCCGGTTTCCCCCACAGTCCAAACACATGCGCTGTTGGGGAATTGAATAAGCTAAATTGTCCGTAGTGTATGTGTGTGAATGAGAGTGTGTAGGTTTTTCCCAGTGATGGGTTGCAGCTGGAAGGGCGTCTGCTGCGTAAAACATATGCTGGATAAGTTGGCGGTTCATTCCGCTGTGGCGAGCCCAGATTAATAAAGAGACTAACCCGAAAGGAAAACGAATGAATGAATAATTGCAATGACGCTTTGTACTGTAAAATGAATCGCTGTCTCTTTGATCTTATTTTGACATTCAGTATGTTTATTACAATAATGATATTAATAAGAAGAATTGAATGAATATTAAACATGTTTGTATGTATAATACCTGGCGCATTGGGTAGCGCTGTTGCTTCACAGCAAGAAGGTCGCTGGTTCCAGCCTCAGAAAAGTCATATCCCAGCTGAATATTCAGTTACTGTAAAATAAAATAAATAAATAAATCATAAATAAATCAAACTATCTTTTTGTCTGAGCAAATTAAGCATGGATCCAAAATGATAGGAACTATTATTGACCCACAAAATCCATAATATAATAATTAATTTATAAATAAGTGGTTAGCACTGTGGCCTCACAGCAAGAAGGCTGGGTCAGTTGGTGTTTCTGTGTGGAGTTTGCATGTTCTTCCCGTGTTGGAGTGGGTTTCCTCCGGGTGCTCTGGTTTCCCCCACAGTCCAAACACGTGCACTATAGGGGAATTGGGTAGGCTAAATTGTCGGTAGTGTATCTGTGTGAATGGGAGTGTATGGGTGTTTCCCAGTGATGGGTATATATAAAATTGAAGTCAGAATTATTAGCCCCCCTGAATTTTTAGCCCCTCTGTTTTTTTTTCTCCAATTTCTGTTTAACAGAGAGCAGATTTCTTCAGCACATTTCTAATCATAATAGTTTTAATAACTCATCTCTAATAACTGATTGATTTTATCTTTGTCATGATGACAGTGAATAATATTAGACTAGATATTCTTCAAGACACTTCTATACAGCTTAAAGTGACATTTAAAGGCTTAACTAGGTTAATTAGTTTAACTAGGCAGGTTAGGGTAATTAGGCAAGTTATTGTATAATGATGGTTTGTTCTGGAGACCATCAGAAAAAATATAGCTTAAAGAGACTAATAATATTGACCTTAAAATGGTTCTTAAAAAAATTAAAACTGCTTTTATTCTAGCCAAAATAAAACAAATAAGACTTTCTCCAGAAGAAAAAATATTATCAGACATACTGTGAACATTTCCTTGCTCTGTTAAACATCATTTGGGAAATATAAAAAAAAAAGGAAAAAAATTCAAAGGGGGACGAATAATTCTGACTTCAACTGTATATGCTGCGAATGTTGGCGGTTCATTACGCTGTGGTGACCCCTGATTAATAAAGGCACTAAGCCGAAAAGAAAATAAATGAATAAATATTAATAACCTTTGTTGTATTTATATGTAAAATTGCAATCTTAATTATCTTTATTTTCTAACATTTTACTATCAAGCTACCATTTTGATGGCGTAGGTGATATATATTCATTTACACACATGCACATGTCTAGCACATATATTTACAGAATTAAAAATAAAGCAGTTTGCATAATTTTACAATACTACTACTGTAAGTAATGATATACACTGTCAAAAATATCCATAAATTAGCAGCTTTCTGTATTGTATTGTGATTCATGTTTTGACTTTTCCCTGTTTATTTCTGCTTTTGAACTGCATTATGAGACCTTTTTTATTTTATTTATTTATTTATTTATTTATTTATTTATTTATTTATTTATTTATTTATTTATTTATTTATTTATATACAGGCTGAAAAAAACTAGATAATGAAATATATCAATTCAAATACCCCAACCCCCCTCCACTGCGGTCTCTTAAACTGGGGTATGCAATGAATAGAAGTTCAAGAGTTCACACTTAGCTAATGATTGATTATAAAGCTTGTTTGGCATGCTGTCCCGGGAGAGAGCCCTGAGCTCATAAGATCCTCGAGCCCGGGGCTTCCTCTCATTTGCAAGGCGAGAGGGGAGTTTGAGCTCAGGTAGATCTCGAGAACTCCCCTGCTGTAGTAGCTAATGAACAGATAGGGATTGCTCTTAAGAAAAAACTACTTACTAGGAGCATGTCTATGGTGCTGATTTGGATTAGTCAATTCACTTTAGTTGCATGTTTTTGGACGGTGGGAGGATACCGGGTAACCCGGGGGAAACCAACTTGAGCACTTGGAGAACGTGTAAACTACGCGAAGAAACATGGGCTGGCTTGGTAAAGACTAGAACTAGTGACGTTTTTGCTGTGAGGCAACAGTGCTAACCACTAGGAAAGGGCCACCCATCTAGGAGAGGAGGAGGAGTAGGGGTGGAAGGGGGGATTCCTCAAAACGAAGATGGCTGTTTTATGTAACTTAGGGTGTTTATAGTGGCTTAGGAATCGTCTGATTAGTGAATGATAGATTGAATAATGCGGGGCCGGCTGCAAGCAATCATAAGCACGTGATCCTCTCGAAATTACTTTATAAATATACTTCACCTAACATCTTCTTTCCAACAACTTTTAACCTTGAAAAGTTGTAAAAAGTGACTTTTATGAATATTTTAATCGTGTGCAGTGCTATATTGTCTGTGTTGGTGTTGTATATTACACTACAAAAACATTTCCTGTTATTTTACAGACTTATTTCTCTATATATTATTATTTATTATACATTATATTAATTCAAGCTACTAAAATGTCAACAAAAAAGTCACTTTGTTAAACTGTAGAGCTGAACTTTCAGCATCAAAAGTGACCCAAACAAACACAAAGAAACCCAAAAGTGTTCATTAACAGATATTTTTGACAGTATATATTCTATCTGTGAATACGGCGCAGGCCTACTGCTCTGAATCTGGCCTCAGGGGAAGAGCAGGAGCGCTGGGGAATGGTGGCAGTAAGTGGTGTGTTAGTGGCTTTAACCAGGGTGTGTGTGTGTGTGTGTGTGTGTGTGTGTGTGTGTGTGTGTGTGTGTG
>CAIGQZ010032693.1:8149677-8172880 GCA_903798205.1 Danio tinwini
CAGTGATGAGCAATTTGGCTCAGAGTGTGTATGGGTGTGTATGGGTGTTTCCCAGAGATGGGTTGCGGCTGAAAGGGCATCAGCTGCGTAAAAATGTGCTGGATAAGTTGGCGGTTCATTCCGCTGTGGCGACCCCAGATTAATAAAGGGACTAAGCCGACAAGAAAATGAATGAATGAATGAATATATACAGTTGAAGTCAGAATTATTCGCCCACCTTTAAATCATTTTTTTCTTTTTTGAATATTTCCCAAATGATGTTTAACAGAGCAAGGACATTTTCACAATATGTCTGATAATATTTGTTCTTCTGGAGAAAGTCTTATTTGTTTTATTTTGGCTAGAATAAAAGCAGTTTTAATTTTTTTAAACCCATTTTAAGGTCAATATTATTAGCCCCTTTAAGCTATATATTTTTTGATAGTCTACAGAACAAACCATCATTATACAATAACTCGCCTAATTACCCTAACCTGCCTAGTTAACCTAATTAACCTAGTTAAGCCTTTAAATGTCACTTTAAGCTGTATAGAAGTGTCTTGAAGAATATCTAGTCTAATATTATTTACTGTCATCATCAAGATAAAACAAATCAGTTATTAGAGATGAGTTATTATTACTATTATGATTAGAAATGTGCTGAAGAAATCTGCTCTCCATTAAACAGAAATTGGGGAAAAAAATAAACAGGGGTTAATAAAGGGAGAGGGGGGTAATAATTCAGGGGGGCTAATAATTCTGACTTCAACTGTATATATAATTTATTCTATGTTTTTTTTTTCAAATGCCATAATGAGAATTGGGAGGTAATGGTAATTATTTGTAATTTTTTTGATGCAAAATAGATTTTTTTAAAATGTTATTTTACATTAAGGTATAAAATATTAAAATTATTTGTCTTGTATTTTTTATATTTTTATTTATTTTTTTAGGAAAGCAATATTGATAATTGTCCAGTGATTGTTGTAATATTGTAATTTTATTTTTCATTGCAATAATGAAAATTGGCAATTAAAAGCCAATTGCTATTAAATTCTTTGTCATTTCTTTAATGCAAAATGTAAAATATTATCTTGCACCAAGGTTTAGAATATAAACAATATTTCTTTCTTTGTTTTATTTATTTATTTTCGCAATGCAGTATTGATGATTGTCCAGTGATTGTTGTAAAGAGTGCAAAAAGTAAATTCTGTCTTTATGCATTTTTGTAAAAAACACAGCAGGAATAATATTAGAATTGTATTTTTCATTGCAGTAAAGCCAGTTAGCATTCTAACATTTGTCATTTTTTATGCAAAATATAATGGTATTAATTTTCATTTTGGGATCAAATTTGACCCAAATATGCTTTTGACAGGTTTCATGAGATCACCTCTTGACCTGCTCATAAATTCCAGGCTGTTACACACACACACACACCCCATCCTAATGAATGAAATGAGCATCATAAGAAGATGTGCACAGATATAAAATACAGAGAGTTAACATTGATTGGCTGATGGGCCTCTACAAAGTGTGTTTTTCAGAGATCTAAAGCGTGGAGCAATTTTATTTTTATTGCAGTATTGAGAATTGGGAAATAATAGTTAATTGCCATTTACATATTTGTCATTTTTAATGCAAAATATAAAATATTATCTTTTTATCAAAGTATAGAATTGAAACTTTATTTATTTATTATTCATTCATTTATTCTTTTTGGCTTAGTCTCTTTATTAATCTGGGGTCGCCACAGGGGAATGAACCGCCAACATATCCAGCAGATGTCCTTCCAGCTGCAACCCATCACTGGGAAACATCCATACACACTCATTCACAGACAATACAGACAATTTAGCTTACCAATTCACCTATACCACATGTCTTTGTACTTGTGGGGGAAACCGGAGCACCCAGAGGAAACTCACGCCAACACGGGGAGAGCCTGAGCTCAAACCAGCAACCTTCTTGCTGTGAGGCGATTGTGCTACCCACTGCTCCACCGTGCAGCCCTTTATTTATAATCTATGTATTTATTTGTATCTATTTGTCATTTCTTTAATGCAAAATATAGCATTATTATTTCCCATTTCAAGATCAAATTTGACCCGGATATGCTTTTTTTGACATATCATGAGATCACCTCTTGACCTGCTCATACATTACAGGCTGTTACACGCAAACACACCATCCTACTGACTGAAATGAGCATTGTAAGAAGATGTGCACACATATACAGTACAGCGCGTTAACGTTGATTGGCTCTACAGAGTGTGTTTTTCAGAAATGTGAAGCTGGCGTGCATGAACAGCGTGTTCTGTTTTGTGGTTTGGGCAGGATTTGTCCCAGGAGAGGGAAGGATGGGAGGCTGTGCTAGATTAAGGTAGATTATATCTGCCCACAGTCTTATCAACAAAATCAGAGCTGAGGACGTAATGCTGTGACGCAGGTTACAGCTGAAATCCTCGTGCCAGCATTTCATATTTCCAGCAGCGCCGCCGTCTCTACACCTCTAGAGGAGGCAGTCAGAGTTTGTGTTCACATTTCAGCACTGATCAGAGTTAGCAGCAGGAGGACGCCGTTTTAGGAATTCTGATCACAAATAGGATGAAATAGGAAACATTACACATTTACTGTACATTCTTGTGAAGCATAGATTGTAAAAACGTCTAATTCACTGTTTAAAATGTAGTTATTCTACAGTAATTCAGAAATTTACTGGCGAGAATGTCTGAGTGATAATTTTATTTCTGTGTATACAGTGTATATTAGGAGCTCTGTGTAATGCATTCAAATATGAACAAGCTTAACAGTGTTTTATTATAAGTTATTATGTCAAATTAAAAGGGCTATAAGCAATTTTCCTTTCATTCTTTCAACCATGTTCAGGTCTCTAAAAACCCGGGTTACAACCCTTAACATTGAACTATAAAAGTGAAGTTTATTTATAAACTCATTTCGAGAGGATCACGTGATTATGATTGAACACGGCTGATCATGCATTACATGGTGTATGACCAACCAATCAGACGATTTCTAACCCATTATAAAGAGCCAGGGTTTCTTACTACAGTCATCTTCGTTTGAAGAATCCCCCCTTCCACCCCTACTCCTCCTCTTTTCCTTTCATAGGGCGGCACGGTGGCCCAGTGACTAGCACTGCAGCCTCACAGCAAGAACGTCACCGGTTCAAGTCCTTTAACAGACTGGCTGTCGTTTCTGTGTGAAGTTAGCATGTTCTTCCCGTGCTTGCGTGGGTTTCCCCCGGGTTCTCCGGTTTCCTCTCACGTTTTAAAAACATGCACTACAAGTTAATTCTGAACAATCTAAATTTAGCACTAGTCAAACTTTTATCCATCAGCATATCTCTCCGTAACGACTATTTTCTGTCATCAACTCTTACAAAAGGGGGGAGTTCTTGAGATCTACCTGAGCTCAAAGCTCCCCTCTTGCCCCGCAAACGGGAGGGAGCCCAGGGCTCAAGGACCTTTTGAGCTCAGGGCTCTCTCCCGGGACAGCATGCCAAACTTGCTTATAATCAATCATCAGCTAAGTGTGAACTCTTGAATTAAATATAATTCATTCATTCATTCATTCATTTTCCTTCAGCGTAGTCCCTTATTCATCAGAGGTTGCCACAGCGGAATGAACCACCAACTGTTCCAGCATATGTTTTTGACCCAGTACTGGGAAACGCCCATACACATTTATTCACACACACACACACACACACACACACACACACACACACACACACACACACACACACACACACTAAACTCCCAGAAATAAAAATATGCGAGCTGTCACTGGGGTGGTACCTTTTCAAAAGGTACACATTTGTACTTGAAGGGTCCATATTGGTACCTCAAAAGTATATATTAGTACTTACAAATTTTAAGAGGAACACTTTTGTACTTTTTAGGTATCCTTGAGGTATTATTATGGACCTTTTAGGTACAAATTTGTACCTTTTAAAAAGGTACCACCCCAGTGGCAGCCTGCGTACCTTTATTACTAAGATTGTAGCGCATGTGTTTGGACTGAAACCAGAGAACCCGCAGGAAACCCACGCCAACACAGGGAGAACATGCAAACTCCACACAGAAATGCCAACTGACACAGCCGGGACTCGAACCAGCTACCTTTTTGCTTTGAGGCCACAGTGCTAACCACTGAGCCACTGTGTCACCCTGTTTTCAACATTATTATTATTATTAATAAGAATAATTATAATAATAATAATCAATGTTAATATCCAGTAATGTTTCTTGATTATCAAATAATCATAGTAGAGTCATTTCTGAAGGATTAAACTGAAAACTAGAGTACACTCTAAGTTATTGAATGCTGGGTTATTGTGATATTTATATTCAAATTCATTTAACTGAACTAAATAATAATAATAATAATAATAAATAACAATAATTTTAGCTAAGTATTACTTCAGTTAGTTGTCAAGGCATCATTTGTCTTAATGTTTTAAAGTTACTGTACATATGAGCATCAGATAGCAGATATGCACTGAAACTGGCCGTGTGTTGCTCTGCCTGAGATTTTGACGTATGAGACATTTCATATTGTCAGAATCTGCTTGTTAATTACTCTGAATGCTGCTTTCAGTGTGCTGTCCTGACATTAAACTAACCAGAGCTAACCTTTTACTGACGTTCAGCATGAGCAATAACCGGATCATCAGACCCTCCAGACTGCTGCTCTTCATTTGCACTGTTATACAGGCTAATACACTAAAGCCATTGACTTACATTGATTTAGCAGTTGTTGGTTTGCTAGATAATGAGTTTTACAATAAGGTTCCGTTTGTTAACATTTGCGTATGGCTAAATGCAGTTCAGTGGTTGTTCGCTCTTAGACTAAAGTGTATTTTTACTTGACTTGTCATTTGTCCCCCCCAAAATAAAAGCAAAATTAAGTGAGCTTCTGCTTAAAACAAAGACAATAATTAAACTGACAACAGTATTTTGACAGTATTTGGCCAAATATTAATTGTTGAACTTTGAGTTTCTTTAGATTTTGTCACAAATAAATTGGTTAATATTAAGTAATGCACAAATGTTTATTAATGGATCTTTAATGTACTTAGTATTTATTAATTTAAATAAAACTGAACTGTTATTATTTCAGATGATTTTAAGTATTTTTATGAATTGTTTTAAGTTTAAGAGTTTTTATAAATCAAGGTAATATCTTTATTGGAGATCCTGGGATTGTTTTAATCAATATAAATGGAGAATTTACAAGTGTGTTTGTAATTAAAATGTTTCTTGAAAAAAACGAGTCAACATAATGAAACATGACACTAAGGTTAAACCGAACATGCGAACATTTATCAGCTTGTTTCAATAATATAATGTATTACAAGGTAATATGACCTTTGACCATGTTTTGCATTAACCATTTAGAGTGAAATAACAGAACGTTTATCATCTGATTTTGTCTTAGATGCTACTATATCTCAAGTAAACAGAAGCAGAAGTTGAATGTGTCTTTAATTTCTTGCATGTTTTTCTCTTGCATGTCGATGCTGCTGCTGATGATGATGATGATGAAGATGATGAACCAGTCACAACAATGTAAGAACACAACTCTAGAGTTTATTAAAACTGTCACACTTTACAATAAGGGTTCATTAGATAAATGTAGTTTATGTATTTACTAATGTGATCTAATCGTGAACAATACATGTAGAGCATGTATTAATACAACATAGGCTCATTCTGAAAACGTAGCCCTATATACATTTCTGGAGATCGCGAATTATGTAGCCAGTATGTATGTACGTATGTATGTAGCAAGTATGTATGGCTGCATTTTGTCTTTAAAATGAACGCTATGAGGCGGTGTGACGCTGTTCCTTTTCACACTATCAGCTGACAGCTTACCTCCGTATGGACTGTTTTCCTGCTGTTACCAGTTTGTCCAGTAGCTTGCCACGTACGTCAGTGGACTTGAGATACAGAGCGGAGTTGACCACAATGAAAGCCAAAACGTTCAACGTTCAAAAGCAAAAAACTAAAATAAAGTAGTAAATAACATGGTGAGAATGTGGTAAAAATCAGGCGAGGGCTTGTGGATTGCTTATGAAAACACTGTCGGTTGGGTTTAGGGAAGGAGGAGGGTGGGTCTGTCGATCAGTCAGTCAGTCAGTCAACAGCGGCCTCTGGTGGATTCATGAGAGAACAGCAGGTGTGAATGGCACTCGCAATAATATCCAGCTGCAGAACCACAGAACCACACACGTTTTAGGCACACACAATCCAGCACACACGATCTAGGCAAACCATATATGGTTGCGTTAATGCATATGTTAATGCACTTCTCAGACATCGTCATAAATATATCTTTACTGCTAATAAATATTGTACACAATGAACAGTAGTGTTTACTGTTTCACAAATATTGCGATCGAGGCGGGCGAATAGGGAGCGTTGTTTTCTATCAGTCATCATAGATGATGATCAGTCATTATTTATCTGACAGTGTCAATATAGCAGATACTCGTTTGCTGGCCTTGCTGAAGGATCTAAATTGGACAATTTTAATGTATATAATGGATTCATTTATAATGAAGGACATAATAGCAAGTTAATATGTATAGGCTATAATACATCTTTATATGTAATAAAAATCTTTTTACATTTAATAAATGTGAACACCATATTTTACTCAAGCGATTTAATAGTATTTATTTGCTTAATTTTCTAATAACTTTTTTATTAATGATTTCCCACATTAAATACTATATAATATATTAAACTAATATCTAATTTATAGTAAGTAATATATTGTTTAACAATATTATGCAAATTTAACAATACAAAAAATAACTGTTAATATATATATATATATATATTTCCCAGTGATGGGTTGCAGCTGGAAGGACATCCACTGCGTAAACCATATGCTGGATAATTTGGCGGTTCATTCCGCTGTGGCAACCCCAGATTAATAAAGGGACTTAGCCGAAAAGATAATGAATGAATGAATAAATGAATGAATATGTATATATATATATATATATGTATGTATAACAGTTGCTACAGTTAAGTAGCAATAGTTGTTTAAATCAGTTTATAACTATATTAATGTTTTATTATATCTATAATAATTCATTTTAATGTGACACATTATTACTTGTTTTTTAGATTTTACAACGAAACGATTTTAACCAAGTATGACAACATTAATATGCTGAATTATACACTTAATCCTACAATTAGACAGTCTGATATGTTTTCCTTGAGTATGTGGATATGTGAATAAAGTCATACGTATTTACCCAATTATTTTTATTTACATAATTTGAGTTCAGAGACTGCAGAGATGTTAAAGTGATCGTTACGATATGATAATGAAATAATGACTGAAATGAGAAACCATAAACTGTTCACAGTCTATTTAATAGCAATCGTAGCAATCGATTGCAATATTTGTGAAATACAGTAGGTGGCGATAATGCTCCTAAGGAGTTAGTTAGTTACCATATATGGTTTGCCTAGATTGTGTGTGCTAGATTGTGTGTGCCTGAAATGTGTGTGGTTCTGCAGGCCTGCAGATGAATCTATCTTAGCACTGGCAAGAGAAATTTGAGATCTCAAAAAGTGACACAGCAACCTCTGGTGGATTCACGAGAGAACAGCAGGTGTGAATGGCACTCGCAAGAGCAATTTGAGATCTCAAAAAGTGTACACAGTGGCCTGTGGTGAATTCACAAAAACAAAAACTGCAAAAAAGCTCCTGGGGCGTATTTGGCGCTCTCCAGAAATGTATATAGTGGTACGTTTTTAGAATGAGCCTGGGTTGGTTATCCTTCTTATAAGCTGTGCCAAATTATCGCGAAATGCAGTTTATTTCAGGAAATCTGTGGAATTTTGACACTGCTTGTGATACTTCACATTATGTACTTAAACAAATCCTGAGACTTGCAGCACCCATAGGCATTATAATAGATTGCGGCTGCGTTGACATATCAGAGCAACGCACTGAAACTCATGAGGTCTCTTTCTATTATAATGTCTATGGGCAGCACGTCAAATGTATGGCCACACACACACACATCCCAAACAGTAGCAGGTGAGAAGTGCGCCAGTCAGTGAATCCAGCACAGGGGGTTTCAACTGTCCACCACATTCTGTCTTATAAACTATGTTTATCATAAATGGCCCGTTTCCACTTAATGGTACAGTGTGGTACGGTATGGTTCTGTACGCATTTATGGCTGTTTCCATTGTCAAAAGGTATTTAAAAGTGAACCGTACTATACCACTTTTTGGATACCCTTTCGAAAGGGTACCAAAAGGCGGAGTTAGACGTGCAGCTGAACACTATTGGTTTACAGAGATACATCCCTCACTCATGCACAAACCAGGAGAATAAAAACAAAGGAACCTCCATTTTTAAATATTTAGCCGAGACTTTACATAGTAATAATATATATATATATTTATTAACGAGCCATGGTCGACCCAAGCTCAAACAAATCTTGTTGTCGTCTTGATGAACAGCCACAAAGCCAAGAAGAAGAGCAGAATCTAACCTGTGCCCCGTAGTCGCCTGTGCCCTATAGCCCCTTTCTTGCGTGCACGAGCCGCACATCTATATTTGAAATAACTAACTTCTTGAGCTGATGATAATAACGTGCAAGTAATTATTATTGAAGCCCGTCTGACACTCTATCCTTTTAGAAACGGACAAACACGAGACTGACACGTGAAAAAAACAAAGGAGAAGCCGGAAAAACCAAGGAGCAAATGATTCTTTCAGCAAGCGAAAACATGAACAAACTGCCATGTTTAACTATTATCATCACCTTTTGGACTATTATGAACTGGGAATGACAGAATGACTCTCTAACAGAGGCTACACGTGCTGCTAAAGATCATAGACGCAGATGAGAGGTTAGCTCTGACTGTGGGTTATATGTTGCGTGTTGTTTTTGTACCTAAATAAGGACTAAATGTCTGCTGTGTGTAGTTTATCTGCCATTAGTAACATATCGGAGACTGTAAGAGTCTGTGTTCATATATGTTCATTTATTTATTTATTTTATATAATTACAGACATTACAGTAGGCTATTTCACACTGTCATTGATCTGCAGTTATAATCAAATCATGTTCATAGAAGGAATAGTTATGAACATTTATACACAAGTATTTATGTGTATGAAGCATCTGTTTGGTGAGAACTGCTTCTCGTACACTCTCAGAAATAAAGGTACGCGAGCTGTCACTGGGGTGGTACCTTTTCAAAAGGTACACATTTGTACTTGAAGGGTCCATATTGGTACCTCAAAAGTATATATTAGTACCTACAAATTTTAAGAGGAACACTTTTGTACTTTTTAGATACTAATATGTACCCTTGTGGTATTATTATGGACCTTTTAGGTAAAAATTTGTACCTTTTGAAAAGGTACCACCCCAGTGACAACTCGCGTACCTTTATTTCTGAGAGTGTATAATATGTGAACGACACGTATAGCTTTACTTTAACATTTCCTCGAGGTGAGAATGACATTGACTGAAACTTTCTGTCGTACACCACACCCATCATTGGTACCCTTTTGGCAGTGGAAACACAAGCTAGATAAAGGTGACCCATACCGTACCGTACTGTACCACTCAGTGGAAATGGGCCAAAAGTTATCTGTGGCTCAATTGACGGCGTTTTGCCATTCGCTTGTACAGTGGCTCTGAACTGTCAAAACACCTCTCAAATTGCTTTTTCAGATGCGAAAAATGAAAATAATCGAACCCGGTTCTAATTTTTTTATGGCAGACGAAAGTTTTGGAGGCAGTATGTCAATACTATGGAGACCCGGAAGGGACGTGACGGTGGGGGAAAAAAGCTGAGTGGGAGAAAAAAAAAACTGATAGGAATTTTTATTTTTTTTTGCGTTCCCTCGCAAAAATGTTTTTCCACAAACACTTCCTGTTCACTTCATACATGTCAACCCTCCATTTTTGCCTGGATTATCCCGTATTTTACAATTTTATCCTGCTATCATCATATCATTCAGTATTTTCCCATATTTCTCATGTATTTTTAATCTTGAATGCATGCTGAAATGAATATAAAAATGTCTGCATTCACTTTCTTTCCATTAAAGCTGTGCGTCGATCATCACCCTTCATATGCAACCTCTGAATCAGCGAATGCATGTATGAGCCAATGACTGCTATAAGCGCTGACTGACAGAAGCACTCCGTATGATAAACTGATCCCAGATCAGCTTCTGTACACGACATTTTAAGAGGAGCGAAAGTGCAGGGCATTTTGGGATATTCGGGTGTATGTTTAAACAGGACAAATACTCTTAATAATATGTAAACATGTCCGTCCTGCGTGTTTTATTTTAAACACACCTAATGACAAACTAATGCAGTTACAAACTAATGGAATACTTTCATTATAGACGTGTGCATTCCTACAGTGACACCACTGTTATCAAATATAAAACGAGAGATTCATTTGCTGCTCTTCACTTGTTTGATAACAGAGGTGTCACTTTAAATGGCGTGTACAGAAGCTGATCTGGGATCAGTTTATCATACGGAGCTCTTCTGTCACTGTCATTGGCTCATACATGCATTCGCTGATACTGAATGATAACGGGAGTGTTGACATGTATGAAGTGAATAGGAAGTGTTTGTGGAAACACAAAAACTTTAAAATATATATATTTTCCTATCACTGTTTTTTTTTCTCCCACCCATTTTTTTTTCTCCCACGCAGTTTTGTTTTTACCATCACGTCCCTTCCGGGTCTCCGTACAGTACATCTGATACAAAATGAGGTCGAATTTGCAACGAACGTGCAAAAATGACGGATGAAAAATTTAGAATCAGTGTGCAATAACCTTTAGTCTATGCTGACGTTATCTTCAGCAGCTCATACACTCTAATGGCTAATAGACAGACGGCTGCTTCTCACTCAGGGCTGCTGTTTATGCTAATGAGACAAAGATGGGCCCTAGTGGGCGGGGCTTTCAAAGTGTCAAAATGTCAAAGTGTTTCTGCAGACTTTTTATCAAGTCCGATTTAAAAATGTCATGTTTATTATTAGAGGCTGGATATAGTCACACACTGTTGACACACAACCCCTAATAAATGTGATTTTTGCATAAAAGGCTCCCTTTAACTAACCTTATTGAAAAGTGTTAGCATTAAAAACCCAACTGGCTCAAGTGTTATGATGCATGAGTGTGTTTTATTAATCTGTCCACCAGGAAAACAAACTCTACGAACAACCACAAAGACAAAAACGTACGACAGCGGAACACCAATTGACCAATGGACCAACACAGAACAATGCTGAAGGTTTACAATCATATTTAACTCATTCTGCTTTTCTAAACCGCCATGCAAACGTGGTCCACTAATCTCCTGCTGTTTCCAGATGACCAACTGCATATCCTGACCAGACGGACGTGTCCAAGGAGAGGAGACGCTCGTGGAGATGCAAATCCTGCCTCGCGAGGTGAAGAAAACAACAATAACCACAGCATTACACTGGCACAAACCTACAATAAAGACTGTCTTAAGTTTGCCTTATTCAGGCTCATGATGTGTGTGAATGCGGACGCTGAAGGGGAGGATGAGTTTCTGTGCTGTTATCGTTGCATATCTTTCTTTTTATCATGCCCTCCTGCTGCACTAATTCTTTTTCATATCTACATGTTGTCTCGAATGCATGCAATAACATAATCTAATAAGATTCAGATATCGTTTTCTATTGTTACTTTAGATGGCGTTGCATCCAAATGAATAACCCGTGTGTCTATGTGTGTGTGTGAGAGAGAGAGAGAGTGTGTGTGTGTGTGTGTGTGTGTGTGTGTGTGTGTGTGTGTGTGTGTGTGTTTTTAAAGAAATTTAAATGGATTCAAAAAAAAGTAAGGATGCGTCAAGATCTTTGTACAGTTTATCATCCAATAAATCAATACTAAAAGGAGGTGTTTTTTTGTCTTAAACTAGAATGCAAGACCCTTTGTGAGTGGCAGAACAGTATTTAATCTTAAAGCTGATATTGTATTAAATGAAATGGATATATGTAACATTTATTTTCTAGAGTTATTTAGACGTCTTGTACATGTGGTGCTGTAAGTGTTCCAATATTACGATAGCATCTGTAAAAAGCAACAGAGTATATATATCTTTCTTTTTTTTTAATAAATAAAAATGTCATATTTCTTTTTAGAGAAGAGATGATTCTTGTACAGCATGGCTATAATCCTATGCAATATGTATTCATATAGACCTACTGACAATTGTAAGTTGGGGCGGGTTTGTTTAATTTCAGAGAATAAAAGCTTTAACGGGACAGTGAGTTAAGGGTGCTTCGCATTTGAAATGCACTGCTGTAGTTGCATGTCAACTCCTGATCAATACAGTGTCAACCTGACTATGGACCAACATACATGGGAGGACGTGGTTGGAGCTAAAGCCATTACAAACTATGTGAAACCAATTGTTTCCTTTTTCAAAATAAAGGTTCCAAAATACTTCAGTGTTTGTGTGTTTTTTCTGAACCAAAGGAGTCCTATGATCGCCATCTCTCATTTAAGCTGGTAAACATTTTACTACAGTCGTCCATAAAGTTGTTCCTATGGGCATCCTAAAAAGTTTGTGTGACTTGGATTTTTTGATTAGTGTTATACTAGATTTACACTCACTGGCCACTTTAATAGGTACACCTCACTAGTACCAGGGTGGACCCACTTTAGCCTTCAGAACTGCCTTAATCCTTCATGTCATAGATTCAACAAGGTACTGGAAATATTCCTCAGAGATTTTGCTCTATATTGACATGATAGCATCACGCAGTTGCCGCAGATTTGTCAGCTGCACATCCATGATGCCAATCACCCATTTGAGATTGAGCTTTGGTGACTGTGGAGGCCATTTGACTACAGTGAACTCATTGTCATGTTCAAGAAACCAGTCTGAGATGATTCACACTTTAGGGCACGGCGCATTATCCTGCTGAAAGTAGCCATCAGAAGATGGAGACACTGTGGTCATAAAGGGATGGACATGGTCAGCAACAATACTCAGGTAGGCTGTGGCATTGACACGATGCTCAATTGATAATAATGTGCCAAGAAAATATCCCCCACACCATTACACCACCACCACCAGCCTGAACCGCTGATACAAGGCAGGATGGAACCATGCTTTCATGATGTTGAGGCCAAATTCTGACCCGACCATCCGAATGTGGCAGCAGAAATGGAGACTCATCAGACCAGGCAACGTTTCTCCAATCTTCTATTGTCCAGTTTTGGTGAGCCTGTGTGAATTGGAGCCTCAGTTTCCTGTTCTTAGCTGACAGGAGTGGCACCCGGTGTGGTCTTCTGCTGCTGTAGCCCATCTGCCTCAAGATTGGACATGTTGTGTGTTCAGAGATGCTCTTCTGCAGACCTCGGTTGTAACGAGTGCTTATTTGAGGTACTGTTGCCTTTCTATCGGCTAGATCCAGTCTGGCCATTCTCCTCTGACCTCTGGCATGAAGAATCTGCTATGTGAAGCTGCTTTGACACAATCTACATTGTATAAGCGATATACAAATAAAGATGAATTTAATTGAATCAACAAGGCATTTGCACCCTCAAAACTGCCGCTCACTGGATATTTTCTCTGTGTCGGACCATTCTCTGTAAACCCTAGAGATGGTTGTGCCTGAAAATCCCAGTAAATCAGCAGTTTCTAAAAATACTCAGACCAGCCCGTCTGGCATCAACAACCATGCCACGTTCAAAGTTGCTGCCATGTGACTGACTGATTAGAAATTTGCGATAATGAGCAGTCGGACAGGTGTACCTAATAAAGTGGCCGGTGAGTGTATATAGTACTTAAAATTGTACTGATGTTCTGCTATGTTCTTGCTTTTTTGTTATTGTCTATTTCATATATTTATGTGTATTATTATTTTAAATTGTACTGTTATTAATACTTTAATTATTATTAGAAATTTTATTTAAAAATATAAAAAGACATGCTAATTCAAATGAATAATTCAGTGTAATTGTTCAATAGTAATGTAATTCAATAGTGTTATATTTCAATTTAGCTTACATTTTTGTGTTTGCATTTCTGGCAATTTAGATGTTTGTGTTTTCTTTTAGGTTTTCATGTAATATGTGTTTTATTTAGCATCATGTCAATTAAAACTACTATTATAA
The DNA here is from genome assembly GCA_903798205.1 of Danio tinwini. Taxonomy (NCBI): domain Eukaryota; kingdom Metazoa; phylum Chordata; class Actinopteri; order Cypriniformes; family Danionidae; genus Danio; species Danio tinwini. The sequence goes on from CAIGQZ010032693.1 coordinate 8,163,859, forward strand.
GCCACCAACATAATGAAAGAGGAGTCAGTTTGAACAACACATGGCCATTCATAATAACAGCAGTACCACAAATAATATTTTGTATTCCTATTTGCTCAAATAATAAAAGAGAAACTTTCACAACTGTGAAAATAGTGTGAGACTGATGACAGCAGCCAGAAGACTGAATAATGTCAAATTTTCTGTCCTGCCCCAATAGACGCTGCTTTAGAAACACCTTTAAACTGTATTTTTTTTTTGATCCAAGGATGATATAATACAAATTATAGCTTTATAAATGTACATAAAAATAAAATCAAGACATAATTTTTTTAAGGAATTAAGATGCTTACTACCATTAAAGGCATTATCATCGTGTAAGGGTGCATTGTGATTTTACCTCACTCCTGCATGATCTCCTTCAGCTTTTTCTCAACCTCCTCTACAAATGCTGGAAAGGCAGAATCGAGCAGACAGAGGCGCAGTAAAGCATCCAGGTCTCCAGAGGGCAGCGAGCTCTGATGATACGCCATGGGCAAACACAGCTCACGCTCGCCCAGGAACAGCTGAAGAGGAAGACATCATATATAATGTGCATGAAAAAAAAAACATCACTTCATGCATGACAGCTCAGAGGTCACTTTAAAATATCACAGGGTAAGTCAATTTTTTCTTATGCATGGGTTTAAATATAAGTACTATATTAAATATATAGTAAATATACTTACCAGAGGGTTGGTTTAATGAGGTCTGAACTTGTGAAGGTTTGTAAAGTATATGAATATGTATTTATACGTGTATATTACTCCTTGTCTTGTTCACCTGTTTGTTAAGCCTTTAAATGTCACTTTAAGCTAAATACTAGTGTCTTGAAGAATATCTAGTCAAATATTATGTGCTGTCATCATGGCAAAGATAAAAGATATCAGTTATTAGAAATGAGTTATTAAAACTATTATGTTATAAATGTGTAGAAAAAAAATCTGAAATTGGGGAAAGAATATAAAAGAAATATTAATTTAACAGGAGCACTAATAATTCTGACCTCCACTGTATACGTATACATATAATTATTTTCCTTTTTTTGTCCTTGTCTTGTTCACCATTTTGTTGTTGTTATGCTTGTATATATATATATTTTTTTTTCTGTATATATGTATTATTTTTTATTGTTTTAGCTCAAGAAAATAAACAATAACCTTAACTTGAACTGAAGGAGTATAAAGGCTTTTTCACAACACACAGAATACATAATAAAATATCATCAAGAAAGCATAAGAAATTTTTTTTAAATATAATAAATAATTTACAGAGAAGTGTGTAGGCTTCACAACTCGAAGTATGTCAAACAATTTATTCATTTTCTTTTCGGCTTAGTCCCTTTATTAATCTGAGGTTGCCACAGTGGAATGAACCGCCAACTCATCCAACATATGTTTTACTCAGCAGATGCTCTTCCAGCTGCCCATCACTAGGAAACATCAACACACTCATTCACACTCATACTCTACGGCCAATTTAGTTAATCAATTCCCATATAGCGCACGTGTTTGGACTGTGGGGGAAACTGGAGCAACCGGAGGAAACCCACGCGAACATAGGGAGAAGATGCAAACTCCACACTGAAACGCCAACTGACCAGCGACCTTTTAGCTGTGAGGCAATTGTGCTACCCACTGCGCCATCGTGACACCTATTATGCCAAATCAGTTCAGCCTATCGTCCATCGCCTTTAGACCATTTCAATGTGATCTCGTCATTGGCCCATGAACATTTCCTGTTTGTTATCAAAGATTTAAAAGTGCACTTGTGTGTGTGTGTGTGTGTGTGTGTGTGTGTGTGTGTCTGCCTTTATTATTGATCAAATGGTAGAGGTTCACATGACATTTAGAATGTAAGCAGTTTTTAGAACGAGTAATAATCCTATTAATCTATTTACAGTACATGTCCCTGTCGAAGGTCAGTGAATTTAAGTTAATTATACATTTTTTGAAGTAATAACAAAGGTCAAACGTAAAACTATGATATTGAATATAATTGTACTTTTCCCTCAAAAAAGGACAAGCCATTCTCGTAACTTTGTTCTTTGTGTGACTGAAAAGTAGGCAATGAATGACTAGGGCTAAGGCGAGAAATACACTTCATCTTTAAAAAAGGGGAGGAGAGCGACAGAAACTCTGAGTTTAGAGAATAAAACCTGCTCCTGACCAGGTTAGGTTCACAGAGTAAGCTACCACGGTACTTGACTCTGAGTAAAAGTTATCTTTCTTTCAGAAAGGGGCTTGACTTAGGGGAGAGCGGGGCACAAAGTAACACTTTTTGGTTTTGGTCAAATTATGAACAAAGTAATAGGGTTAGACAAACCATATATTTTTTACCAACAACACACAAGCCTCTCCTACAAATGAGCACTGGAATTATGATCGCCGGACCTGTGGTTTCTGTGCTGTATTGCCAAAAGTGCCAGGAGTAAAAATTTGACAATTTACCCCACCTGAGGGCAGAGATGTATAGTAATTCAGTAGAACTACTTCACTACTGTACTTAAGCACTAAAAGGTTGTATCTGTACTCTACTGGAGTATTGTTTTCTTCTCCTACCTCTACTTTTACTTCAGTACATATTTTCGATGACCTTAATACTTTTACTCCAGTAGATTTTTTATGTTGCCTAGTTTCTCGTTACATTAATAAAAATGTTACGAATCAATCATTCATTGATCAGATGATTAAAGAAGACAGTGCTGCCTGCCTCCATTGAGAGCACTTTAGTTTGTTTTAGACATGGAAAACCCACAAATTCCACCTTCAACTCCTTCACTTTCAACTGTTCGTGGCGATGAGGAAAAAGACCACCCGTGACCCTATTTAGAACCAATGTTTGCATTTGTCTGAGTGAAAGACAGTTCACATAGAATGAAGTGCATACTCTACCATCGCATTTGAAGAAACATGTCAAGTTAAAGATAATATAATACACAAAACAGCAGTTTGAGCTATCCATAAGAGCTAGATAAGTTAACTACCGTTAGCTACCGGCGGTTCATATCATGCTGCAATGTTCACATAACGTTAACTGACTATCATAAAGGCTGTCACGCTGAATGGTGTTTTTGACCCATCATATATTATATATATATTTTATTTATTTATTTATATTATAAATTGTAAATCATGGTTCTTTTTGTTCTGCTTAATCCTGTGCCCCAAAAAAGATATTTAAAATAAAGAAAACAATATGTCTTTTGACTGCTTTTTAAAAATAACTACATAACGCAATACTTGTACTTTTACTTTCAGTACTTGAGTAGTAAATTTTTTAATAAACTACTTGCAATAAAAATGTTGAATACTTTAGTATTTCCACTTAAGTATTGTGCTTAAAGAGCACTTAACTTCTACTCAAGTCACTTTTTTTGATAGAGCACTTGTACTTTTACTTAAGTCTGGGTCTCTAGTACTTCATACATCTCTGCCTGCGGGGCAATTTGTAACAGACAGGGGCTTAGTTGTAACACATGCTTAAAAAGGCAGATTTCACACAATTAATTTAAATTCTGTTTACTTTAAATAGTAGCTGTATTTCCTCAGTAATTGGCTCATTTCTTTTTTTATTCTACATAACACAGTATGTTTATTGATTTATTTGTTTATTGGATAAACACTTTTTAAATCTATTTGCATTATTATCCATTATTATACAATGCATTTATTTGCATTATTAGCAATAAAATATATATTTTTTTATTAAAAATGTTTTTAATAGAAAATATTGTTTTATTTAAACATTTCTCCACATTACACTCAAAATTCAAAACAATATTTTGTTAGTTTAATTGGTGTCCAACAGTGTGTGGCTTAATTGTAACACCCTGTTACAACTAACCCCTTAATCAAAACTGGCTAGCAGTCACTGTGTGTCTTATACGTCTTTCAAAATGGTTTCATCTTTTAGCCTAGAAGACGGTGATCACAACAATATAAGATTTTACGTTCATACTTTCACAGATTTAAAAAAAAATTAAAAAATATCAACAGTAATAAAAAAATATTTTTGTGCTGCAAAAATGGTTTCTCCTGTGGTTTCTCATCCAAATTTTGCCGAAAATGTTCAATAATTGTCAGGAAGACGTCTGCCAACACTGTGGTGAAAACCTCGGAAGCATGCCATGGTTAACCCTGAGCAAATACCTTAAAAGTCGGTGTTAAATTTAACCCAGCGTTGCCCCGCATTCCCCTACCCTGCTTTCTCGAGTTGGACAAACCTGCCAATTTGAAACGGAAAAGCCAGAGTTTCTCTCATTTCAGGGTAAACATACTCTGAGTTTTCACTTCCTTTCTGAAACAGGGCCCTGATATAAATTTTAAAATGTTTTTCCAAAATGGACTAATTTTATGGCATGTCCAGAATGAGTGAGTCAATACGCTCATTTCACGCGACTGCCATTTTAAAGCATGAAAGCGAGGCTGCGGTGGGAAGAAACCCGGAGGTTTAGGATCAGCACTGTAAACATTGCAACAATATGCTGTGGACTATAAACCTCCAGCTGCTGCTGCGACTTCAAAATGCAGAAATGGTGTAAACATCACTTTAATATCATTCAGCTCAGTTTATTGTAAACAATTAAAAGCACATTAGGCATCAAACAACACCACAATCTCTGAGTAATACGCTTAAGTGTCCTCCTAGACTTCAGTTCATGGCACCAGGTAAACACTGTGGGGGCTTCCCTGCTTCAGCCTATGTAACCCGGTGAGCGATGAAACACTGCAGTCCTCTGTAGCACATCTTCGTGTTGTCTGTAATACTGTTGTTCCTGTACTGAAGTTTTAAAAACGTCCATTTCCCGCTTACATTCAAGCGCCGCTGAGCGCGTTCATAAACGCCGCTGGTTTGCCGTAGCATTCACCAGTGCTCAACAGAATGACTGTGTAGGTTATCAGTTCACCGCTCTTCACAGATTGAAAACACACACAGACAGACATTGGAGCGTTTTAAAGCCGTGAAGATCAGTCGATTCATCAGCGGATTGCTTGTCTGTGTTTGCACTCAGTACACAGCGTTGAGTTTGGTAAACTGATTACATTCACAGCCAATCATAGTCATTTCTGTTGAGCACGTGAACACAATGGCCAATCAGCGCTGCTGTTAAAGAACACCAATAACAGTGCCTTAAATGTTAACGGGAAATGGGTGTTTTATTTCATTACCGAAATTTTGTATCGTGGCAATACATAGTGAAAGAATCAGTTTATTAACTGGAGTTTGATACAGTAAACGGCATCTAAAATGTGTGTTTGGGAAAGAAAATGTTAGCTAACTAGTGCCATTTGCCTTAACTTAGCTGAAAATGAGGCCCGACATCCCTTTTTATTTTTTACTATTCATTCAGAACGGACCTTCGGGTCACTCGGAAGGTGGTGAAAGTATAAATTTGTGTCACTTTCTCTTCGCTGATAAGATATACAGCCAGGTACACAATATTGCTGTGTGACTCAGGCAATACTTCCGGGTTTCTTCCCACCGCAGCCTCGATTTGGCTGTTAATAATGGCGGCCGCGTGAAATCAGTCTATGTACCTTCTGAGTTTTTACAATTATTGCACAAAAAGGAGGGGAAATCTTAGGTAATTTTACTTTTGAATAATAAAGTTATTAATTAATATTTAAAAAATGACTTGAGTGCTTATTGCAGTTCGCATCAATATTTACAAAACTATTAATAAAAAGTATGAAATTCTTAACTTCGTTGTATACTTTAGTATACACTGTTAATGATTTTTGTAAACGACACAGTATTTAACTGTAATATGAACTGTATTGTACTGTAGGGCAGCTATGGGGTATGTTAATTTTATTGACAACTTCAATCTCTTCTGGAACCAAAGACAACTGTTTACATCAGACGGCCTTCACCCAAACAAACTTGGTGCAAAAGTGCTGAAGGACAACATCTATTTCTTTCTCCATCATCCATCAGCTGTGTGTGCCACTGAACTCAACCCAAATGGCACACACACACCTAGCAAATGTCCGGATGACCACAGGAATTCCTGAGTGGACTTGTGGCTGACGCATCCCACAAGGACAGCGATAACACCACGCAGACACAGCAACCACTGATAACGGACAAACTGCTGACTGTGACGCACCAGAACAGCACCAACTCTCAGCACTCATGGATGATCTCCAGGAAAACAGCCAGGTTAACATTCTCACTGTCACCTTGCTCACCTCTTGAATTTTTCAAAAAAGATGTAGGAACTGGTGTTTGCTGGAACTAAACTCTCACACTCCATTGCCGCAAGCCCCCAGTTAGCAATCAAAAGTCAGCCAGCCTCACACACATCTCTGAGCTCACCTTGCCCTACACCAAAGAGAGGCCTCAGGTCTTTGCGACAGCGGCAGGTCCCAAAAAACACCTCATCTTCAGCTGGTGAACTCAAAAGCTGCCATTGATGTGTCCCGGGTGCCTGCTTAGATAACAGTGTCTTTATCAGATGTTTACAGAACAAGCAGGAACCCAGTGTGCCTATAGCTTTCTCTTCGCAGATATGTGTTGTATTATGTGACAGAAAACCAAAGACTTCTTCAGGCCGTATAGCAAACCATTCAAATCTGGTGTCTATTAAATGTAAATCTGAGACTACTGTAGGGAAAACAGCTAAAACTGTTAGGTTAGCACTTTTAAACATCCGATCACTTAACAATAAGTCACTTTTAGTCAATGATTTTATCAGCACAAATTGCCTTGATTTTATGCTTCTAAATGAAACTTGGCTAGATGACAGTTGTAGCGCAGCAGTTCTGAATGAAACAGCTCCTTTAAACTTTGATTAGTTGAGTATTTGCAGAGCTAATAGGAGAGGTGGAGGCATCGCTGCCCTGTTTAAAGATGTCTATGAGTGTAAACAAGTGTCATTTGGTGACTATTTGTCCTTTGAATATCTGTGTATAGCACTAAAGGGTGCTCCACGCATTTTACTGATCATTATCTACAGACCTCCAAATTATTCTCCAACTTTTATTGATGATTTTACAGAGCTGTTATCAATAGTAACCTCTGAGTTTGACTATTTTACTATTGCTGGGGATTTTAATATTCACATTGATAATCCAGAAATCAATACTGTAAAAGAACTCATGTTTTTAACACTTTTGATCTGACTCAGCATGTTCAAGGACCCACACACAATCGTGGACACACTCTTGATCTACTTATAACAAAGGGTCTACACATTTCGTCGACTGTTGTTAAGGATGTTGCATCTGATCATTTCTGTATTTTCTTTGATATATTGATCACTCCAGCCATTGAAGACAGATCTGTCTCTGTCAGAAAAAGATGCATAAATGAGAACACTAGTGAGCAGTTTATGAAGGCCATATCACTAGCACCAAGCATATCTGCAGACTCTGTTGAATCTCTTCTTGATTTGTTTAACTCTAAAGTTCAGAATGTCATAGATGACATTGCTCCTGTTAAAGTCAGGAAGAAAACGGGGATGAAAAACGGGCCTTGGAGAAAAACAACAGCAGTTCAAATGATGAAAAGACAGTGCAGAAAAGCTGAGCGCATGTGGAGAAAGACGAAACTAGTAATCCATTATAATATCTATAAACACAGCCTTAATGCTTTTAATGTGGAACTAAACACTGCTAGGCAGACTTACTTTTCAACCCTTATAAACAGCAACTTAAATAATGCTCAAACACTTTTTGCAATGGTGGAGAGACTCACAAACTCCCTCAGTAGGATTCCCAGTGAACTACTCTCGGAAAGTAAATGTAATGAGTTAGCTCATTTATTTACTGATAAGATCAATAATATCAGAAAGGCAATCAGCTCATCCAATCAGCCAAGTTGTGTCGACGTCAGACAAGCTCAACCACAACTTAAGAAATTAGACATTATGTCTGATTTCATGGCATTTAATGGTAAAATCTAGGAAGAGATTGTGCAAATTATGAAAACATCAACCTGCAGTCTTGACACGCTCCCCACATCATTCTTCAAAACGGTGTTTAACTGTCTAGAAATGGATCTCCTAAAGGTGGTAAATGCTTCACTTCTCTCAGGGATTTTTCCAAACTCACTTAAAACTGCATTTGTTAAACCCCTTTTGAAGAAGAGCAACCTGGATAACACACTATTGAGCAACTACAGACCAATCTCAAATCTCCTTTTCATTGGAAAAATCATTGAAAAGTTGTTTTCAACCAGGTTAACACGTTCTTAAACTCCACTGGGTGTTTAGACAATGTTCAATCTGGTTTCAGAGCACATCACAGTACAGAGAGCGCTCTTATAAAGATAATCAATGATATCCGCCTAAATACAGATTCAGGCAAACTAACAGTGCTGGTATTGCTGGATCTTAGTGCTGCATTTGACACTGTCGATCACAGCATACTTCTGGATAGGCTGGAAAATTGGGTTGGGCTGTCCGGGACGGTCCTCAAATGGTTCAGATCTTATCTTGAAGGGAGAGGTTACTATGTCAGTATAGGTGACCATAGGTCAAGGTGGACACCCATGACATGTGGAGTCCCACAAGGCTCAATTCTGGCACCTCTCCTGTTCAACCGTTATATGCTCCCTCTATAATGAGAAATAATGAGAAAGAACCAAATCTCCTACCACAGCTATGCTGATGACACTCAGATCTAATTAGCCTTACTACAGCCCTGTTGACACTCTGCCAATGCATTGATGAAATGAACAGCTGGATGTGCCAAAACTTTCTTCAGTTAAACAAAGAGAAAACTGAAGTCATTGTGTTTGGGAACAGAAATGAGGGTCTCAAGGTGAATGCATACCTTGGCACTAACGGTCAAAGAACAAAAAATAAGGTCAAGAATCTTGGTGTGACTCTGGAGTCAGATCTGAGTTTCAATAGTCATGTCAAAGCAGTTAGTAAATCAGCATACTATCATCTCAAAAACATTGTAAGAATCAGATGCTTTGTTTCCAGTGAAGACTTAAAGAAACTTGTTGATGCTTTTATCAGCAGCAGGGTGGATTACTGTAACGGCCTCCTCAC
>CAIGQZ010032693.1:8191808-8226894 GCA_903798205.1 Danio tinwini
ACACACACACACACACACACACACACACACACACACACACACACACACACACACACACTATGGCCAATTTAGTTCAATTCCCCTATAGCGCATGTGTTTGAACTGTGGGGGAAACCAGAGCACCCGCGAAAACCCATGCCAACACAGGGAGAACATGCAAACTCCACACAGAAATGCCAACTGACCCAGCCGAGACTCAAACCAGCTGCCTTCTTGCTATGAGGTGACATTGCTAACCACTGAGCCACTGTGCTGACAAGCTATCTGTCATTTCAGTATTATATATATATATATATATATATATATTTTATGAACATGTCCCCTTTGTGCCCCTAAAACATAGACACAAATTAGGGTCAACACTATTCTATGACCTTAAATCCAGTGCTCTTAAGTATAAATTTCACAGCTTCAGTGGAGAGCATGTTCATTATATAAAAGACCTGTAAAACATGTTCCACAGAACAAAACAACAGCTTGAATGCATATAAATAGTGTCATATTTTTCATTTTCAGCCTGAACTGTTCATTTTTAAGCACACTGGATTACAGCTCTTTTATAGTCATGCTGGTATTCCCACATTGTTGCTGTGGCACAGATAATAATATCGTTGCTTCTCTCCCTCTGAACACAATAGACTGAATTTCCAGCGCTGATTACAGGTCTAATCTCCTCCTGCATTTACCTCAGTAATTACCACAGCAAGGTCACACAGCAGAGCATCATTACCCATGAAAAAGGCCACACAGTGCTCTTCAAACATGGCTCGGACAGTTCACTGACCTCTATTCATTCTGCAATACTATAGCTGTCAGTGTACTTTTTTGAAGAGACTTTGTGAGTTATTCTGTGCAGCGTGACACAATCACAAACATCAATTTTTCAACTTGACAAACAACATGAGATGTGACAAGTGTTTAATATTTAATATAGTGTATTTTAGTTGTTTGCATGTTGTTGTTTTATGCACACTGGCAATTCAAAGTGCTTTAAAAAAATTAGGTTATAGAATTAATAAGTGAAAATGTGTTAAAGGGCACCTATTTTACCCCCTTTTCAAGATTTAAGATAAGTCTTTTGTGTCTCCAGAATGTGTCTATAAAGTTTCAGCTCAAAACACCCATCAGATTATTTATTATGCTTTTCAGAATATTGGAATTTTCTGCTCTGAACACCATGTAGTTGTTTTTGTTGCCTGTGCAATTAATGCTGGTTCTCCCAGCCCACCGTTCCCACATGCCTGTCAGAGTGTGCCTTAATCTCCGCCTCGGCTGTGTCAGATAAACAGCACAGTGACAGACATGAAGGAAGCAGATCTCACGTAACGTTTGTGAGAAATACAACAGTAACTTTCCCAATGATTACTTTGATCTATTTGTTGTGGAGTTAATTCAAGCCTTTCTGCGATGAGTCACACACAATGTCGTTATAAAGTTCACACGCACACACACAGACACACAGCAGACACACACAGCACTTGCGTTTAACTTTGCACTGTTTTTGCAAAGCAAATGTGACAGGATGCATGTTAATATCCACTGCTGTATGAATATCCATTATGTTAATGTACAAAATAAACCTGATTTAACATCCACAAACCAGGATTGAATTGTCTTTTATAATTGTACTGACATGTGGCAGTGATGATGAAGTAAAGACGGTAAAATCGCTGTAATTCATTACAAACATGCACTGTTTTACACCGTTTTAAACTTGTAAAACTCGTCCTTGATCACAATTGATGATGATTGATGGTCACAGAAAGCTAAACGGATCTTTTAATCCCTTTTGCTTTGCACACATACTGTCTTGTTGATGTGATTATACGTGGTACTACGGAGACATGGTAATATACAGCTGTCAATCAATTTGGTGGGCGGGGAAATCACAGTCCTACGTCACGTCGCAACGTCGGCCTCAAAATGGAACAGATTTGGATCCTATTTTACATCAAGAAATGAAAAAAAAGAGGCTTATTGTTTATATCACCTACACTCAGCTCTGTCCAAACAGCTTACACAAGATGATTTTCATCATAGGTGCCCTTTTAAAAAAAATTGGAGTAAAACTGAAAAGTAGAAGTATTATATTTTTAGCCTTTTGTAATTTTAATATTTACATAATATTTAATAAATATATGAATATTTAAAAGTTGCAAATGCTTTTTACAGAATGTAAACACTTTGTTTTATTTATTACAGTGCTAATGCAAAAGCTTAAATAAATGAAAAATGTATTTCAAAATATTTGAACATTAGAAGACAAATACAAACTAATTTTATTATTGAAATGCATTATTATTATTATTATTGTTTTTATTGTTATTAATACTATTTAAAAAGAAATTTATTAAAATGTTTATTTGGGAGTAAATCAAAGTAGTAGTTTTTTATTTACTAATAAATCAGATTTATTTCAATATTTATTTTTTATTTAAATGTTTTTGTAATATAATATACAATAAGTCATAGTGCTCTGAATATGACTACTCTTGCCATTTATTTTAGTGAATTTCATGCACAGTGGTAATTCAGTAGTGCATGAGACAAAATATGCAAAGTGTGTATATATACATTTCAAATGTGTTTAATTATGTATTCAAGGACAACACATACACTAATACACAAATACACTTCACTAAAGATGTACACAGACATTAACTTTATGCTATAAAATTGCAGGTTAACTTTGTCTGTACATACATAATAACTTATATTTGATTGTAACTTTAACTTAATGTGATTGTATTGCTATAATGTGCACCTTTTGTAAAGCTGCATTGAAACAATAATTATTGTAAAATGTGCCATACAAATAAACTTAGTGAATTGAATATTAATCATGAAATATGAAAATATAAAAAAATGAAGTAGCTTTTATTTATATTTATCACTACAGTTTAGCGGCATCACGGTGACGCAGTGGGTAGCACAGCAAGAAGGTCACTGGTTCAAGCCTTGGCTGGGTCAGTTGGTGTTTCTGTGTGGAGTTTACATGTTTTCTTCGTGTTGGCGTGGAATTCATCCGGGTGCTCTGGTTTCCCCCACAGTCCTAACACATGTGCTTTAGGGGAATTGATTAACTAAATTAGCCGTAGTGTATGAGTGTGTGTGTAAAAAAAGTGTGTATGGGTGTTTCCCAGTGTTGGGTTGTGACTGGAAGGGCATCTGCTGCGTAAAACATATGCTGGATAAGTTGGTGGTTCATTCCGCTGTGGTGACCCCTGATTAATAAAGGGATTAAGCCAAAGGAAAATGAATGAATGAGCTACAGTTTAGCAGCAAATCAAATATCATGGTGTTTTTGGAAATATCACACACAAGAGTGCTCCTTTTGCTGTGTATCAACACTCTTTTCGTGTGTTGGATCTGGTACATAAATGCATGCACTGTTAAAATAAAGTTGTAAAAAAGATTATCGGAATACATTTAACAAGAAATTACTTTTTTAGCCTTTCGACATACAGAAACCTCACATCCATTTCAAAGTGTTACCTGCTGTTTCTTTGTAAAAGCTAAAAGTAATTTCTAAGTGAAAATTGCTTTTACGTCAATATGTAACCATTGACCATTTTTTATTATTGTTTTCTTTTTCAGTGATATTTGTTTAAATGCATTGTAGCATTTGCTTTATTTGTGAGAAGCTCGTGTGCAATGCTGTGTATTTTCAAACCAGCAATATTTAACATTTTTAAATGTCACTTTTGGCCATCTAAAGAGGACCTATCATGCCCCTGTCAACCTGATTTTACCAAGTAGGACATGTTCCTGGGTTAACATCTATGTTAATCCTGGAACAACATTCCAATCAGCCAATCAGAATTAAGGGATACGTTCACAGTTTGTTATGTTTAGGCTTACGGTTAGGTTTTGCACTTCTACATGATTGTTATTTAACTATTATTCCTTCTGATTTTGGGAATAATTTACAGTTATGGTAGGGTTTAGAGGTAAGGATCAACATAAATGTTAATCTAGGAACGCATCATAATTAGCAGAATCATGACATGCCTCCTGCCCCAGTTTACAAGATGTAAAATAAGTCTCTGATGTCTCTAGAGTGTGTGTGTGACGTTTTAGCTTAAATTACCACACAAATGTTTTCTAACTCTCTGAAACATGACCCTTTTAGGATTTGATCCTAATTATGGCTTTTTGGTGACTGTCACTTTAAATTCAAATGAGATTGTGCTCTTTTTCAGAAGAGGGCGGAGCTACAAATGCCCATGTGTCAGCATAGTGGCAGATTAAAAAACAAGACCAACATCCTATGCTTATGAGGTCACTGATGGGCGGGGCTTTCTCCTAGGGCTGGGCAAAAAAAATTATCACGTGTTTTGAATCATTCGATATTAATAATTATTGAATATTTTTTAACAACACATTTAGGAATATTAGGATTTTTTATTTATTTAACGACTTTATTTAAATGTACCAAAATTACTAAGGCAAATAGTTTTAATAGTAAAAAAAAGTATTTCCATCGTAGTTTATGCGCATCTTTTCTTATTGAATAAAATGTTTATCGTACTCAGTTATGCGCAGACGTTTTCTTTATGTTCATTTTTTTATTATTGCACATCTTGACGTTTCCATCAACCGTTTTCTTTATGCGCATATCCAAAATGCACATAAAATAGGTGGATGGAAACGTAGCTAGTATGGTTAGTAAACACTATAGTATTTACTATAAATTACTGTGGAATGTTTTCATATGGGTGTCTGAAAGCTGAAAATAGGTCTGGCAGCAGATAACACAGCCTCTGTTACTTTTTACGCTCCACTTTTTGTTAGCATTTATTATCAATAATTTATTTAGGATATGCGTTTTTCACATTCTAATTCCTAATGATTAAATCATTAAAATCAGTATAAATAAATTGTGATGTGTTCTTTGGAAGAGTGCACTTGCATTGTGATGATATTAAATTGTTATTCTGGCATTATATAAGGAGTAGCTTCTTAAAATGACAATTAAGAATGACAATGTCAATTAAGATATTTTTTGCAATATATGTTGGTGCAGTATACAGTATTGTACAATAAAAAAAAAATATAGTGACAGGCCTAATAGGTCCCTTTTAATATGCAGTCTAGCTAGGTGGCTCACTAGGTTTTGGAACAGTATTTTTTTTTGTATCTGGTAAATTTTTCTCTAAAGCATCAGCCCATTCCTTAAACAATACACTCTTCTAATACGCTCTTGTGTGCAGCGTGTCATCTACCATATATTTATCTTGTCATGCTCTTAAAGCACTAGCGACGCTCACCCATTGCAGTATCTGTTCCCAAGTCATTGAGCAAAGCCAGATCTGTTCCAGCCTCCTCCATAACTGGCCTCCGCAGGAAATGGACAGAGAAATAAAGGAAGTTTTCGGGCTTATGTTTGCGTAATGAGCATGTAATTAATGTTTTGCTGTCTGCATAAAAATGAGCCCCTGTTTTAGCTGCACTTAAACCCGGTGACTTGTGATTATGAAACCCTCAATTAAAATCCTGTGTCTCCATCCATCCGTATGCACAGATTTATCCGTATCACAGTCATTTAGTGATTCGATTGATGCTTTTACGGGCCGCATGTGGCAGATTCGGTGCGGATCAGTCTCTCGTTGGCTGTAATGAGTGCCATACTGACTGCTGTCTTCAACACACTTCATAACAGACGCTGACCACAGTAATTGAAATGTCAAGGAGCGCTGCATCTAAGCCTTTCTGAATTGACCTATAGAAAATGGTTCACGGCGTTGAAGTTAATATTGGATTTCCCACAGGTTCAGCTCTGTGACACACGGAAACAACTGAGGGAATCCCACAAAATCTGTCAAGCATGTGTGGATGTTATTATAGTTTTTGTTCAATTATAGATTCAATTAGACAATGCGTTGCTTTATTTTTGTTCATTTTAATTTCAGTTTATTTTATAATTTTAAATTATATTTATACTGTAGATGTTCTGCTGCCTATCTATGCTTGTATTCCTGCAAAAAAAAAAAAAATATATATATATACAGTCAAGCCTGAAATTATTCATGATTCCTACATATGAATAAATTTGTGCTTGAACGTACATATTGGATGGTATTTTTTACTTGATTTTCAGTACAAATATCTAAACTTTTTTCAATGTGTCAAAAAAGACATACGCAATAAGTGAATTGGGTAAGCTAAATTGTCCGTAGTTTATGATTATGAGAGTGTATGGGTGTTTCCCGGAACTGGGTTGCGGCTGGAAGGGCATTCGCTGCATAAAACATATGCTGCAATAGTTGGCGGTATTAAAAAATAATATAATTATTTTATTTATTTCTTTTATTTGTTTACCCTTATAGTTCACGGACAAAGTGTTGTATAGTAAATATGCTCATATTACAAGTGAGAAATTTTTGAATAAAGGGTGCTTAACTAAAATAATTGAAGGAAACACACACTATCTACTATATGATTATTTATTGAACATCAGCGCTGAACAACTGAAATTAAAATGCACATTGCCTAAAACAAACGGTCATTTAGAAAATAAATGACTTGCACTTTTGAAAACAAAACAAATTATTTTCAATGTTTTTCATATTAAAAGTAGAAAACAAGCAGGATCTCTTCTAAATAAAATAACTCTTGTATATCCTGTAAATTATATTTTAAACACTGCATTTCTTGCATCTTCTGTAAACAAGTATTTTGATGTAAATACCAATTTTAAATGTAATGGAAAATATGCCGTCTCAAGGCATCTCTGGCGCAACTTCTAAACATCGTCAATGTAGTGCAAAGTAAAGCTCGTCCTACTTGACCAGAGATCAGATGTGGCTACAAAGTGGCTGCATAAGTCTAAATCGTGACTCCACACGCGGTAGGGAAAATAATCGGAAAAAATCTACCTGGAAAATTTTTATTGATTTATAGGTTCTGAATTGTTTTTATGTTAATGTTGTTGCTTTTATTATTATTATTATTATTTTGATTACTTTTCGATTTGTGAGATTGTTCATTCCGCTCTGGCTACCTCTGAAATAGAGACTAAGCGAAGGAAAACGAATGAATGAAGTTTTTTGAAAATAGATACAAAAGTAAATCATCTGCTCATTCGGTAAGAAAACTAAACAATTCAAATGCATTTTAGGCATATTTTAATTACATAAAAAAAAGACTTATAACATAGTTTTATTGCCAAGGAAATATTTGTCATTTTCATTTAGTTTAGCTTGATGTAAAATAATAAAAAAATATTGATGACAATATAGAGAACTTAAAAGAGACTATTGAAAGACCAAATCTTTAAAGAAATTGCTAAAACTAAAGTAAAATAAAATGTAAAAAATAAACAACAAACTAAGTCCAAATTATACAAAAATCTCATTTAATCATTAAAATAATGTTTTAATCTAATTGGCTAAATGTTCCTCATGCAAAATATAATATATTCTATTTTTCTTTTTTTTCTTTTATTAATACTTTATTTATAGGAATTTTTTTATAAATTTGCACAAAACAAAAACAACAACAAAAAACATGCAGTCAACAAAAACACACACACACACACACACACAAAAAAAAAACAAATATACAAACAAACATCCCCAACACAAATTTTTCTTTTGTGGCTTTAACAGAAGAAACACATAGATAACAGTCTGCAAACATGTCCTCAAGCGTCACACAAATGCACAGCAATAACAAGCAAACAAATAAATAAATAAATGTAAAAAAAAAAAGGAAAATACAAAAATATATACAATACACATAGAAAGCGAACCATCCAGTGTGTAATAGAAGGAAGGCTCTGTATACATTTATTACAAGCACGCCCACTGTAAAAGGCATTACAAGGTAACAGTGAGATTAAAGAGCAATGATAAAAATACAATATATTCTTACATCGTCTTTTTGTTTGTTTGTGGTGAAATGTGAACCATTTTGAGTAATTCACCTGTTTGATTAAGCAACGCAAAGGTAAATCAAATGCATTATACTGTTCCTTTTTGTTCATTAGAACTAATATATTTAACATTAATATGTTTAATACTAATGTTGTGTAATTACCTACAGGTCTACAAAATAATTATAGATTAAGTGCATGTTGTTAGTTAGCATTTCTCCGTGCTCTCTAATGGAATTAAGCTGTAACGGACACTGTAATGTGTGTGACTGTGTGTTTCAGAAGCTTATTTACAGTTTTCAGTTCAGGCTCAATGTAAATACGTAAATCAGCCTACATTTTGGTGAAATGTGAAATACGTTTTTCTGGGTACATTTTGTAGCATGTTTGAAATGGCAGATTCACTAGGATACTGTCCATTTTTGTGAATCTGATATACATTAATTGGGGTATGTTTTGTTGACGAATCCACTAGAGGGCTTTTAGAGTTCTACTTTTTTGCAATTTTGAAATGCGCTACTTGGTTTGCTTTGTAACTTTCTTATGACAAATCCTCTTGAGGGCTCTGTCTTTTTGCGAATTTGAAATGCGCTACTTTAGGTTATGTTTTGTACTGCATTTTAGATTACAAATCTACTAAAGGGTGCTGTTTTTTACATTTCAAGTGACTAATCTCCTAGAGGGCTCTTTGAAGTCTACTTTTTTCACAGTTTTGAAATGCGTTACTTGGTATGCTTTGTTGTAATTTTCCTAGGACATCCTCTTGAGGGCACCGTCTTTTTGCAGATTTGAAATGCATTACTTATGTTTATGTTTTGGGTATGTTTTGTAGTACGTTTTAGATAACAAATCCACTAGAGGGTGCTGTATTTTTTTATTCTAAAAATGCATTACTTATCGTATGTTTTGAAATGTGTTACTTGGTATGCTTTGTTGTATTTTTTTATGACAAATCCTCTCGAGGGTGTTGTCTTTTTGCGGATTTGAAATTACTTGGGATATGTTTTATAGTACAATTCAGATGTCAAATCCACTAGACGGCGCTGTCTATATATTTTTTCAGATGTGAAATGAGTTACTTGAGGTACGTTTTGTGGTATGTTTCAGATCTACGTCCTCCTGATCCATGAGAAGGCAGTGCTTGTTGTAAAGATCACCTAGCTAACCACTGACCTAAACCTAAAAGAAGTCTTTTCAAAAGCAATCATAAGTGAAAAGTGCACTGTGGCCACATAGTTTAACCTTGATTTTACATTGCTTTTAACTCATTTGTGGTAGTGTGCTTTACTGGATTTGAATCAGAGCGCAGTGCAGCGCAAGCACAACAAATTAGTGGTCGTTATACTGCCCCTAGTGTTCATTTTATCTACAAACTGTGGTCAAATGTATGTTTAAATATGTTCTTGAGGTTTTGCAATGTAGACTAGGGCTGCACAGTATATTGTACCAGCATCAGTATTGCAATGTGTGCATCTGCAAAAGTCACATCACAGTATGCACATTGTCAAGGTGGAATTATAATTAACCAAAAAACACAGTTCATAACACATGCAAAGTTTAATCCGAATGGAGTAAACTGTTTGTTTGTTTGTTTGTTTGTTTGTTTCAAGGCCTGTTACAAATTCCAAACAAATATAAAACAATTGGGCACAATAATGTTCAATATTTTTAGGGCAACTTTAATGAAAGGTTTTGATTGTCTTCAAATGTTGACTACTCTACACAGTGTTATGCTACATTTGATTATTTCTGTGCATACATTTTGTTAGACTCTCCAGAAAACCACAAGGCACTGTTTTATAGTTGCATCTTTGTTGTATTGTATTGATTTGTGTTCATACACTCTCAGAAATAAAGGTACAGGAGCTGTCTCTGGGGCAGTACCTTTTTTAAAAGACACATATTTGTACCCAGAGTACACAATGGTACCTCAAAGATGCATATTAGTACCCAAATGTACCTAAAAAGTACCTTTGAGGTACTATTATGGACCCTTCAGGTACAAATATGGACCTTTTGAAGCATTTTCAGTCCATATCAATGTAAAATTATGAATTCCTCCCAAATGGCTTAAATAATCCTGTGAAACTATATTAATAATGCAATATATCACATAAATGCAAAATATTGCAATGTCAGTGCATCCCTAGTGTCGACTGAAGCACATATGTCCAGTGAGTCTGTGTTGAAGGTTTCAGATATGCTGTTTACCGATAGTCCATGCTAGTGAAGCTGACGGAGGTTAAATAAAGATCTTTTATACTGAAGAGCTTCTATGCTGTGATTTACAATGCAGGATGTTCCATAACTGATGGTGATCAGCAGCAGGAAGGAAGTGCTTTGTTTGGTCACAGGGTTTCATCAATGAACACTGAGATGTTGCTATAGGAAAGCACTTGACGTGTGAGGAGTCGGGCTTTATTGTCTGGAATATTGTATAATATTGAATCTTGTTTTATTTAAATATTGAGTCAGAACAGGAAGATGTGAGAGCATGTTTTCCGAGAGCAAATGGCACTTTAATCAAATCTGAAGTCCATTTCCTACTCTAAAGTAGTTTCTCATATTGTGTTTGTTTTATTAAGCTTTTTTTCTCAGACTATATATCTAATCCTTCACTGTATTGCATTATTTATGTTTTTATTATTCACTTAACATTTGGTTCAAGAATCATTTGGTTAAATTATTCTGATCAATTCTGTCACACTTGTAAAGCATTTTATTCATTCTTTATTTACATATTTAGTTTTATTCTTGCCGAAATAATAGTAGAAATAGAAAGAATAATAATATAAATATTGTACGGTAAGAGGTGTTTTCAAATCAAGGGCATGAGGTAATCCTGAGGATAATTTAATCAAGTTACCATTGATTTCTGTTAGTGAGTGTAAATAGAAATAACATTCTTATTTATTAAAAATGCACATTTGAAAGAGAAGGAACTGGAAAAAATATTTTTTTATAGGGAAGAATTGTAATACTGTGTTCTTAATATGTAAAAATGTTTATTTATTTAAGCATGAATTGTTTGAAAAGTATATATTGATTTGTATAATCAGTACATAAATAAATGATAAAAAATTGCATTTTTCTAATGTCACAGGAAATACTGGAAAGATTTTCATTTGTTCATACATCGTGAAAGCGATTAGTTGACTTAAAAAAACAAAAAAAAGAGTAAACCCATTGCCTTACAATTAATGAAATATCTAGCTAAAGCTTAAATCTGAAAGTGAACAGTTTTTAAAACTATTGATTCATCTAAAAAAAGAGTCGACTCAGTCGTCTTTAGCCATTTCGGCGTGACGTCGATACGAAACATAATGGTTGAACGCGCAGACCCACAAAATTTAAACCTGCGGCCCCGCCCACTACCACAGTAGCAAAGACAAACAGATCCTGAAGTCATGAGTCAATAAGACGCTGTGCTTACCTGGATATTATTGGAAGTGTGAGAGAAAGAAGTGCTTCAGCAATCTACATGCTTACAATTAACTTTCAGTACACAGCTTATGGATTAGTTTCTTCCTCCATTTTACAGCATACGTATTTTACTTTCACGTGATTGACAGCGCACATTGGGCACTTAAGGGCACTAAGCTGTTTGCATTTAAAGAACATTACATTTTTCTGTGTGAAATACAAGGGATTTTATAGATACTAGTATTGAACAGTTCATTCCAGCGCATTCATCTGAGAGTATGTATGCTGTGGGAGCGAGTTCAAGCCAAACAGTGAGAACAGCGCCTACTAGGGTCACAGAATATAATGGTCACAGAATTTGGTGTAACACGTGCAAAATAAGGACAAATTATTAGGTACAAGTCAAACAAAGGCACGCTGGACTTTGGGCTGGTGCACAACACTGGAAAGGAGATGGGAGCCTGCAAAGATAATGATTGTCGGGCAAAGCAGAGTACAGTTAAGCCCTGAGAACATAACATTTCACGCAAGAGGTGCCACAGCAATGATTGCAAATAGAAATGATCTACAGCTGAGAAGGGAGAAAAGCTCCAAAATGAAAGATAATTAATGAAATCAGACCTGGCCCATGACACATTTCATAAGTGTAAGTAAATAGCTGCCTCCTTGTTTTCTCCAGCTTGTAAAGTATTTAATTGTGTTGTTACTTGTAACCGCTTGTTCTGTATCAGGTTAACTCTATATTCCTATATCGCGTCTAATGCCACGTTGAAAACGCGACGCGTGCTGCTTTGTTTACGGATTTAAATGAGTTTGTGGTGTTTAACTGCACTGTTTTCGGGGGTGAGGTGTCTGAATAACACTGTTGAGAACTGGGGACTGTTTATTGTGGTGTTAGTAAGTTTACTTTGAAGCGTGTTTCGAGCGTCTGCTGCGATCGGATCCTATACCAATGTTGCCGACCCGGGGGCTTGATAAACTGCACTGGGCATTTTACTGTCTCACGCTGAATGCTGTCGACCAATGGCAACAGGCTGTCATCGGTCCAATCAGCACAGATTAGCTTTGCGCTAAGGAGGGGTTTGGGAACAAATGCATCACTGAACGATTCATATGGGAGTCGCTGGGATAATTAGGTAAAAATAAATGCATATTATAAGACCATAAAAGTGTTTTTTGACCTTGCATGCAGATCAGCCTGTTGTTGGAGACCCATAAAACCCAAATATGACCCTTTTCAATGTATAATAGGGGCTCTTTAAGTAAGCACAGTATGCGCATACTAAAAGTTCATTTAATGGTGTTACTAACTTTAAGTAAAATCAACTTGCTTTTTAAGGCAACGTGTTTACTCATTTTTTTAAAGTAAAATAACTAATCACTTTCTACAGTGTAATGTTTTAATGGCTCCACCTTTTTTTAGAATGTATTAGAATAAATGAAATCTGAAAAATATATTTTACCTGTTCATTGTAATATTGCTCAAATAAAGGATTTAAAAATGTAGTTAATAAAAAAAGCATCTATGGCAGGGCTATTCAATTAGTTTGTCATGGGGGGCCAGTTCATGAAAAGCATCCCAAATGAGGGGCCAGAGAGATATGAATTGCAATATAAAAGTGATGACACAACAGCAATATAATATTTTATAATATTATATTGTATTATATTTATAATATATGTTGTATTTTCAAACTACATAACATCACTGTATTGTACAATGTGGCCTTTTTACAAACATATTCAAGTGTTGTATTTCAAAGCACAACAAAATCAGTGTATTGCTTAAGTAGGCTCCTTCTACATTCAAACACATTCATATGTTATGTTTTAAACTGCGTAACAATTAGGGACACAACAATAATAGATTTTGATTCTATAGTCTGAAGATTAATCATGGTTTCACAGTTATCACCATTATTATGCATTTATAAAAATTCAAAACACTACTAGTTTAGAAAATCACAAGAAAACTGCTTTATTTTAAAGTGTTGTTTATTGCTGCTCAGTAACCAAATACAACACAAAATATTAATAAAAAACTAACAATAGTCCTTTTCTCGCTTTGGATTTAAAGGTAAATGAAAATGTTTTTGATTTAAACATAAGTGATGATTTTACAATGAAAATAAATGACAGAACAATGAATAAATAAATACAATCAAGAATGAAAATATATAGTATTTGTCTAATGTTAATTTAAGCTATATATCAGGTAAGTATTTAAATAAACTGTTGTTATTATCTGTGTTCATACATGCATAATCATTTTAATCATTTGTAATAATTCGTCTAACGTATTTTTTGTTTACATTACATTGAAAGCGCCGCACACTCTCGCCACTACAGCGTGAGATCATTTCTGCTGTGTGAGCATGGATGGCGCGAGTGCGTCCCAATATGTGCACTTTTCCATTGGAAATAATGAACTTGCATGTGGAAAAGACGGCCCGCTGCTATAGTTAATACAGTGTGCGTGCGTATTAGCCTCGGTATAAACTCAAAACCTCAAACTAGCGCACAGGTGGCATAACTTTTAGTTGCAGCAGTTTTGTTCTGTGCAACAGAAATCCGGCGTTGAGATGCCTTTACGATTAATTAACCGTAATGAATTAAAGCACGGTTAATAGTGAAATCGGCTAATTATTGCTTTCCTATTAATGATATCAGTGCATTGTACAAAAGGCCTTTTCTACAAACATATCGAAATGTTTTCGGCTGCTCGCGCCACTCGCTTAATGTCATGTCTTCAACTGCAGCTTGTGTTGAACAGATGCACGTCACTTCATAACCATAGCAACTGTTTTTCGACTAAACTGTAATGTTCTGTAATCGTAGTAGTGCTGTGTGTTATTTGTTTAACCCTTTAAAGTGACATGCTGACTGACTGACTGACTGACTGACAGACAGGGCTGCGCGATGCGTGAGGCATAGCTTTCAGCTAAGATGAACACCGTTTCCATGAATATACTTTATAGATAAAGGACTTTGGCTTTGCATACAATGACTTCATCTTGCTGGAGTTTATAGCTGTTTCACTTCACTTCAGTACACATTAATGCTGCTCAATGTCTATTGAAGACATCCATAAATATTCCTAGCAAATCTAATAAATGTTGGAGACATATGATACTTGTTACATAAGTGCACTAAATCACACTTCAGTATCGTTTATTTAAGAGCACATGAAAATCTGCACTTGAGCAGCGTATATTTGAGGGCATGTAAGACGTTTTGTGCATGGACAGAGGAAATCGACGCGCAAGCAAA
Organism: Danio tinwini; assembly: GCA_903798205.1. Taxonomy (NCBI): domain Eukaryota; kingdom Metazoa; phylum Chordata; class Actinopteri; order Cypriniformes; family Danionidae; genus Danio; species Danio tinwini. The sequence continues at coordinate 8,206,378 of CAIGQZ010032693.1, forward strand.
GACATTCACATGCTCGTATTACATAATACGATCTTGACTTGTAATACTGTGCTCGCAACATTTGTCATTGAAATAACACCATAGGTAGCTGGTAGATATGTGTAAAAGACCTGCCACCACAGCTGGAACAAATTTTAAATAAACAACATTTGCTTATTCAATAATATTACTGCAATTAATATAAAATCTGATTAAATGTGTATTTATTAGGGGTGTGACAAGACGCCTACTCGACGAGACGAGACACGAGATTAGGTTCACGAGAACGAGACGAGATTTTTACACTATTTTAAATAAATCCTTAATGATGAATATCAATGGAATAATCTTAGAATTAAAATATTTTGCTAATATATGAATGGAAACTAGATTTTTATAAAAAAAAAATCACAAAATGCAAAACAATTAAGGTGTTTTTTAATTAACTTGTAATGAATTTACTTCCATTTTTTATGATACCATTTCCATAATTATTCCCATAATTTGATGTATGCAATAGTTTTAAATTAGTTTAAATTGAATTCTATGCAATGAACATGCAAACACTGCAAAATATTAGTTAATATTTAAATAGAAAATAGCAAACTCTACTGACAGGCTTTTCTCCTATAGCATTTCAGAGTATTTACATTGCAGATCTTGATGGTCAACCCGGATTTTCTGAAAGTGTCTGATTTATTTATTTATTTATTTATTTTGATGTCCTGCTTACATTTATCATCTTTTAAATGTGACTCGCAATTACACAGCACACGGCAAAAGGCTCAACGACCAGAAAAAAAGAGCGGGCGCTGACTAACAGCTGATAATGAAGCGCTCTTTTTTTTTTTTTCTTCATTCCTGTATTTATTCAGTTCACATGGTTTCATTTTTTTATTTTCTTCTTGACAAATTGTAGTTTTAATCATAAACTTTTGTACTTTTGTCATGTACTTTTGTCATGAACTTTGTAGTTTATGACAAAAATGTTCTCATTTGGCCATTTTCCTTTAATCTTTAAACCAGTAGGCATCTTGATGTAATGTCCATGGCCTGATTTCATCATGTGATGTATGCAACAGTATTACGTGGCGGATGGTGCGCTCTCTTTCTCTCTCGTGAACATGCTTCAATACTTGTGCTACATCACACATATAAAAGCTTTTTTAGTCTCTGTGTGGAATTTGGTCACTTGAACCAGCAAAAGAAAGCGTCCGCTTTTCACGTACAGCATAAACGTGTTTGGTAATGATGAAGGCGGGTGTGTTGAGTCTCCAGCAGTTCAGTATGTGTGTGCGCGCTTAGAGATGTGTGTAGGTGCAGAGAATATTGTGTCAAACAGCTGTGTGGACTGTCCTGTCGCAAAATTCGGCTAAAAGTCCTACACGATGGTAGCCTAATAGTTTGATTTGGGTGTTTACATATATGTACTGCACTTCAATAATGACTATCAGCACATCTAAAGTGACTTTCCATCATCGCGTGGTAATGTCCATGGTTCATTTGAGTGGCTGTAGTTACAGTCTCTGCTTTGGACATGAATAACGCAGCAGCCCTTTGGCCGGTAAGAAAAAAAAAGCGGTTACGTCACACCCGCCCGCCCAACCGAGTGGCATGTGCAACACAGAGGCCAGCCTTACCAGGTGTGTGCAAAGCACTTGATTTGCGGTTTAAATTCAATCCTGCTTCCAATCTTCAATGCTAATTTCACCCTCACGCTCCATCATGATAACATCTACTCACAAGACAACTTTTCACCTCAACGAGAAATCTCATCATGATTTAATCTCGCAAAATCTTGTCCAACAAAATCTTGTCACACCCCTAGTATTTATACATTTACGTAAGTAAATAAATAAATATACTGATTGGGCAAAAAAAAAGCTAATTTTTGTCTGTGCAATTGGGCAAGATAGCAGTGACCTCTATCAAAATATATAGTCAATTTGTCAGGGAAAAAAGGTCTGGAGCTCATCTGAGGTAAAAAAACAACAACATGAATTCAGTCACAGCCGGCTTCTGCTCACTTCTGCATGAACTGACCCTTTACCTTGGCTTTCATCATGCATTGAGCACAGGGTTAATAGTGCGGTCTTGAAGCCCTTGTTTTTGTGCTGTTAATCCATCACAGTTGGAGAAGCCAAACCTGGACACAAGGAATCATTAGGGGTTAATTTGGTCTGATCAATTAATTCCACCTCTGCTGCTCGTCTCTTTATCTTTGTCTGTCTTTCTCGCGCACATCCTTTTATTCATCCCGCATAGCCAACCGCACGTCTCCCAAAAGGGACTTACCTTCACGTCAGAAAATAAGAAGGAAGTCATCTCTCGCTGGTTTATTTTCTCTCACTCTTTTTCTTCAGATCTGGATGAATTCATTAAAGCAAAGTGGAGCAGCTTTGGAATACAGAATGCACATTAGAGTTTGATGTTTTCTGCAGGTACAGACTTGGAGAGCCTGTGGTTTAGTGATGCTTTCCCCCATAAAATGTTGTTTTGTCACACTTGTGCGGCGTTGTCTTCATCCGGCCTTCACAGGTTTGGTTTTATTCCAGCAGAAATATGTCTGTGCCGTGTTGAATCTGTCTGATGTTGTACAGTAAGAGGTGTTGTGTTGAACTGTTTTCTGAGATCAGACTTACTAAACCAAACTGTGAAATGATAAATGCATCTTTGCTTTTGTATTAATAATATTGTTTTGTTAAGATAATATAGCAATATTCTAGCCTCTAGCATTCATATTTTTTATATTTTAATTTTAAACTGATTTAGAACTGTCAAACAATCATATACAAAATAAATATGTATGTACTGTACGTGTAAGTGTGCAGTGACATGGTGGCTCTGTGGCCTCTCAGCAAGAAGGTTGCTGGTTCGAGTCCCGGCTGGGTCAGTTGGCATTTCTGTGTGGAGTTTGCATGTTCTCCCTAAGTTGGCGTGGGTTTCCTCCGGGTGCTCCGGTTTCCCCCACAGTCCAAACACATGCACTATAGGGGAAATGAATAGACTAAATTAAGTGAAAGAGTGTGTATGGATGTTTCCCAGTACTGGGCTGCAGCTGGAAGAGCATCCGCTGCGTAAAACATATGTTAAATGATTAGGTGTGTAATGATACTACAAACCGAACCGAAATATCGCGAGACACCAACCACGATACGTATCTGTTAAGATGAACACAGTTTCCTTAATTATACTTTATAGATAATAGATAATGCTTTATAATACTTTAAAATGTATAGATGACGTTATCTTGCTGGAGTTATAGCCATTTCACTTTACTTCAGGGAGCATTAATGCCGCTCGCGTCTATTGGAGACATTCATAAATATTTCTAGCAAATCAAATGAAGGTTGGAGACATACTTGTTACATAAACACACTAAATCGCACTTCAGCAGCGTGTATTTGAAAGCGCACTTGAGCAGAGTATATATGAGGGCACGCAAGAATTTTGTGCATGAACAGAGAAAATCGGCGCGCAAGCAATATATTGAGATTGCAGTTTTCAGCACCGTGCGCCATATTCTTCCCTATACTGAACTGTAGAATAAAATAAATACAAAGATGACATTCACCTCTTACCTGATGTCTTTAACAATACATTTACTATGTGTTTGCAAAATGGAAGTCATAAGACATCTTCCCTATCCACCTTACTCTGAGAAAAGAGTGAACTTGAGGAGGTAAAGCTCAATATGACGGGAAAGAGCTGAGCCAAAAAGCAACAAACAAATCAATCAAAATAAAAATGTGCAAAAATCACAAAATATCTCAAAATGGGCAAAAGTAATGCAAAATAATTTTGCCCAAACAAAAGTTAAGCAAAAACAACGAAAATCATAATCATGTTAGCAAAATACACGAAAAACGAGATCAAAGGAAGAAGCTCTCTCCTCCACTTTTCCTGATGGCCTTTTTATATTCCCGCGCCACGACACCCAATGATAGATTGGTCTCCTGACCAATCAGCTGTCGTAAAGGCGGACATACAGAAATGACAGGCATGGCGAGAGTGAGAGAGAGAGAGCAGGAGGCAAAAAATACAACCAATATACGGCTAAAACCATAACATTAGTTTCAGACAAAACTGCAGTGTATTTTACTGGTGAATATGTTATGTAAAAAACACTTGACAAACACATTATATGTATATTTTTTCATTAATTTAAACGGAAACCTATCTATCTAAATGAAAACTTAGATAACTAAATTTTTTTTTAAAGAAGAACCTAAAACTTATCTAAATATTTCAAATGTCCTTAGAGAGGACAAGCCTGTTTATATTTCACTAGTCTACATTGCAGTTATTTATTTAATTTGAGTTTACTTTTTTAAGATGGCTGCACTAAAGAGAATAATTTTGTCTGACTAGTCTATATTGGAGGTATTTATCTAATTTTAGTTGTTTACTTCAGTATCCTGACTGTACTAAAATGTGATGGCAAAGTAATAAAGAAAACATTTAGTTGTTCTTGTTATTAAGTGAATCTATTGTTCCTTAGCATTGCTGTTAAGATGACATCAACCCTAACCCCACAGCAAACAGAAACCGAACCGAAGCAAACCGTGGCTCCAAAACCGTGAACCGAACCGAATCGTGCCTTTAGTGTATTGTTACACCCCTAGTGTGTGTGTGTGTGTGTGTGTGTGTGTGTGTGTGCATATATGAGAATGTTTGTTTATTTATATCTATATATGAAATATATAAAACATGTTAATGTGTAATATTAATACATTTACATAGTTATTAAATTAAACTATTCTTACACTTGTTAATAATTATTAAATCTGGAAGAAAAAGCTTAAGATATAGTAGAATTGCTGTTAAATGCTTGTTGTTGAAGAGTTTGTTCACTTAAAACCCAAAGTTACTCTGTAAATCTGTAGAAACGGTAAAGTTACTCACTTTGGATACTTAAATGTGATTTACTTTAATGATCAAAATAAATTTACTATATATATTCCTGATGAACAACTTTTAAGATAAGTATTATTGTCTACAGCATAAAAGGTCACGCTGACTATTGTGCGATTTAATCATATCGAATCGCAATTTGAAACGTTGTGATTAGTTAATCGCAAGAGGCTGCAATACAAAAAGCAGACAGTCTAATACTCAAATGGACCATCAAAATAAAGTGTTACAAATTATTGTTGTCAGATAGTTTTGAAAAAAAAAATGGAGAAATAATATTTTTTATATATATTTATATATATATAAAGATATATTTATATATATATATATCTTGTCACCTTGGAATTATAAGGTTCTGTCTGCATTCTGAATGATTTTGAGATATTGAGCTTCAACGTTTTTGCATTCCATAGAAAAAAAGTCTTAAAATGTAAACAACTTATAAAAAAACATCCCATAATGTAAATAAGTTGTTATTTAATAAGAATGTCAACAACTCAATTTTGACAAAAATTTTAGATAGAACCTTATAATTCTAAGGTGACGATATGTATATATTTAAACAAAAATAACGAATAACATTTTCAGAACCAGTCCACTATGCTTCAGAAAATTAAACCTGTTAGACTTTCTGCAATGGTGTCGTGAGGCATCGCAGACATGGTATCGGTTGTCATGAACTATGCCACATTACTCGAGAAGAAATGATTAAATCTTGTCACAATGTCCATTTGTTACCTACGACACCCTACGTCAAGGAAATCATGCCGAAATCATGTTATCTGACTGGGGCTTTATAACTAGCCAATTGAGTGAGCACACTTTTGTTCTGCCCAATCAGAATTGCGCAACTGAACTACACCCACAATTTAAAAAAAGAATACAAACAGGAAAGAGCTGACAAGAGGGATTATGGTGCCTGCTGCTTCAGAAGCATTAATAGATAAAATAATATTAAAGCGAGACAGCATTTGTAATATGGGAATATTTTGATTTTAAAGTCACAGACACCGAACAAAAACAAGTAATTTTTAAGAGCTGTCACAGAATAGTTGCCATGGCTTACAGCTTATTGAGCTGAAGCTTGAATTAAATTAAAGTCAGCTTGAATTAAATCAAATCGCAATATCTGTCAAAAAATCACAATTAGATATTTTCCCCAAATCACACAGCGCTAGCGTTGACAATTTCAATTCAGTTCTCTAGCACTTTTACAATGTAGATTGTGTCAAAGCAGCTTCACATAGAAGATTATAGTGAACTGAAACAGTGTCAGTTCAGTTTTCAGTTTAAGTTCAGTTTAGCTCAGTTCAGTGTGGTTTAATCACTGCTGAGAGTCCAAACACTGAAGAGCAAATCCATCGATGCGCAGCTCTACAAGTCCCGAAACCAAGCAAGCCAGTGGTGACGGCAGTGAGGAAAAAACTTCACCAATTGGCGAAAGTGAAGAGTTAAAAAACCTGGAGAGAAACCAGGCTCAGTTGGGCACGACCATTTCTCCTATGGTCTTGTGCAGAGCTGCAGTCTAGGAGCTGGAAGCTGGAGAATGCTGGACCTCAGCGAAGACTCGACCTCAGCGAAGACTCGTCTTTCCCTGGAGTCTCACAGGAATCAGTTTCATGCTTTCCACTCCTCCATGACCACCACAGCAGCTGCTCAGGATGCGGCCTGGTCCGGGATTGTGGAACCTTGGGATCATCTCTTCACAGGTCTTGGATCACATTAGTGGCACTGCATAATCTCTGGGGGTGTTGGGATTATCCCCAGGTGGAAATAGAGAAGTTTGTGTCTGAGTGTGTCTGAGCCTCGGACATTATCAGGAAGGCTATTCCATAGTTTAGGAGCCATAAATGAGAAGGCTCGACCTCCTTGACTTGACTTTGCTATTTTAGGTACTACCTGAAGCTCTGAGTTTTGAGATCTTAAAGAGCAGGTTGGATTGTAGCGATACAGAAGGTTGGTTAGATAAACAGGAGCTAGATTTCAGTTTTGTTTACTTAATGTGCATAGTTTTTAAGTAACCTTTTGTGGCATCTTATTTTTTAGTTAAATGTTCAGTGTTTACTTGATGCACTAGATTCTTATATTATTTTTGTAGAGGGATATCTATTTTTTTGTTGTAGGATATATTGCACCAAAAAATATTGTGATTTAAACAATATTATTGTCATTTGAGGATTTTTTTCTGCCACTCATATAATGCCAGAATGACAATATAATATCATCACAATGCAAGTGCACCTTTCCAAAGAACACATAATGTTTTATTCTTAAGAATACTTAATTTAATTATAGTCTTTTTAACAATTTAATAATGAGGCATTGGAATCAGAAGGTGAAAACGCATATCTTAAAGAAATAATAATAACTGTTAACACAAAAGTGCAATGTTAACAGATTAACAGAGGCTGTGATATCTGCTCTATTTTCAGCTGTCAGACATCCACACGATAATGTACTTTAGTAATTTATAGTATATACTATAGTGTTTTTAACCATACTGACACTGACACCTCTAATATAGATAGAGATGTTGCACAATCAGCTAAAATGTTGCTAGAATTGCTTTTTATGTATGGGTGATATATATTGCATCACCAAAAATGATTGAGCTCATGGCCATGTGTTGTGTGATAAGTCCATTTATTGATTATTGTGACAATTCAATTCACCTTTATTTCTATAACGCTTATACAATGTAGAGTGTGTTAAAGCAGCTTCACATAGATTATAATAAATTGAAACAGTGTCAGTTCAGTTTCCAGAGTTTAAGTTCAGTTCAGCTCAGTTCAGTGTGGTTTAATAATCACTACTGAGAGTCCAAACACTGAGGAGCAATTCCATCCATGCGCAGCTCTACAGATCCTGAACCATGCAAGCCAGTGGAGACAGCAGCGAGGAAAAAACTTCACCAATTGGCGAAAGTGAAGATTTAAAAAACCTGGAGAGAAACCAGGCTCAGTTGAGCACAACCATTTCTCCTATGGCCAAACGTCTTGTGCAGAGCTGCAGTCTAGGTGCTGGAAGCTGGACCTCATCAGATTGGAAGATTGGATCGCATCAGTGGCGCTGCATAGTCTGAGGGCCTCTGGATGAGTACCTTCAGGTGGAAATAGCGAATAAAGAAAATAATTAGCGTAGCTGCTGTTCATAGTGTATATAAACGAGATGCAAAAACCTGCGTGAGGCACATCATGCGTCATACCGCTAAGTGATGCACTGAGTGTATGCTTTGCTAAAAAAAAATTCTTTAATCTAGTTTTGAACTGTGAGAGTGTGTCTAAGCCTCTGACATTATCAGGAAGGCTATTCAAGAGTTTAGGGGCCATAAATGAGAAGGCTCAACCTCCTTTAGTGGACTTTGCTATTCTAGGTACTACCAGAAGCCCTAAGTTTTGAGGTCTTAAAGAGCGGGTTGGATTGTAGCGAGACAGGAGGTTGGTCAGATAAACAGGAGCTCGATTATTTAAAGCTTTATAGGTAAGAAGCAATATTTTATATTCAATATGAAACTTAACAGGCAGCCGTGTAAGAAGGATAAAATTGGGGTGATATGATCATATTTTCTAGAGCTGGTAAGAACTCTGGCAGCTGCATTTTGTACTAGCTGACAGGCCTAGGTGTTGTCATGTGCTCAATTACAGTGGCCTGTTAAAATCATGTTGACTTTAGGAATATTTAGAAACAGTGTGTTGTTATAAACCATGCACATTTAGGGTAACTGACAAGAGTTCATAAACATTGCATTTTTAGGAGATTCTAGTTTAATTGGTCTGTAGGACTGGAGAGATCGTTGGATGAGCTGAAGCTCTTGTACTGGATGATCATGTACTATACATACACACACTCGACTCCAGCTCAAATGACAGTGTCTGATCCTCTCTCCGGGTTTTGATTGCACTTGATTGTTGGCTGCGTTTCTCTATTGATTTGTTTGGGTCTTGCTGGTTTGCTCTTGTGTCCCACGCCTGATTTATTTGCGAATGAGACAAGATGGACCGACCACATTTACCTGCTCACACAAGTTATAAGACATTAGCCATTGTTACAATATTATACAACTACAGGGTGCATATTTTCCATTAACATATGACCACCCACATTTGCATAATACCTATTCAATATTCATCAGCCCTGATGAACGATAGCGTTGGCTATGAAGCCAGTGTTAGTCAGTCATAAAGATTACTGTTTTCAGAGTATCTGTATGGGTATATCTGTGTTTTTCAAAAAGATTTCATTAATTTAGATCGACTTGTGTGATCAAGTCCTTTTTTCTATGCAATGCATGAGCATAAAATATAATAAATTACAAGCACATTTAAATGCAACAGAGCAAAGATAGCTGAAATAAACAGTGCTTTATGTGTTTTCTGTAGCCTAACAGTATTCAAGGGCAAAAATTGATCAAATGTAAAATAACATGATAAACAACAAAAAATGTAATATCTTTATCTTTTAATATGTAATAAACAATCTAATCCTGCGATGTGACTATTGCAGATACATGGATTGCGATACCGATGCTCAAACTATATGTTCTTCATATCAAGATTATGATCGTAGTGTCTTGTAAAAGAAAACATTGCAGAAGAAGCAGCGGCTCTGAAAGTGACCGACTGCCCCTGCTGGTGCTCTAATTCACTGAAGGTAAAGTGGGAATTATCGAGTGCCCTGGATGGACTGAAAGTGGGGTAATCAAAAAGGCCACCAATATCAGGAGCACGCAGCACAGCGGATTATTACAACACAATTTATTTAATGGAGGGATAGGGATGTGCCGCTGATGGAAGCGCAGAGTGATTGAAATAATGCCGTGGCTGTGACCTGGGCTCACTTGCAGAGAGGTTACTGAATGGAGACACGCCAACATCGCCCGCTAATGCTTTGTGTTTCGCCACCGCTGCTGTCCTTCACAGAGCATTTAACAGCTCTCCTGTTTCACTGGGTTATTAAATCAGCATTAAAATGTATTCTTATTGTAGTGTAATGTGGATAGAGGGTTATTAGTAGGACTAGGTATGAGATTCTGACAGTATGATAAACTTGAATAAAAATATGGCGGTTTCATGGTATTGTGATCAGTGCTCTAAAATATGTTGTTGTTTTTTTTTGTAAAATGCCTGGGTAAAACAACAACTTTTTTCCCCATTGAACACAATATATTTAATTTTTAAGAAATATTTTGGAACAGTAAACATGTAAGGCTGAATAATTCAAAAAAATCTTTGACTTCTGCTGTCTTCATTAGTTTCAAAAACACTGATTTCTGTACAGCTTATAAAGGCATCTTTGGAGATCTTTTCTTTTCTAGGAATGCAACCGTTCTTGGTAAAAAAACGTATTGTCCAGTTGTTCTCCCATGATTCTGTGCACCCTGTGATCCTCGGTTCAGAATATGCATTGTTAATATTGCTTTGTTAATAAAAACAACTGCAACAAAGCTGTTCCGCCTTTGTACACTTCTGATTAACTTTCCCATCCATTGCACGTGCAAAGACCTGTCCAATCACCTCTTAGTATGTAAATCTGTTGTTGACATCACTATTGACGTATCTCTGTAAACCAATAGCATTCAGCTGCGCGTCTCGCTTTGCCTTTTGGTACCCTTTTGTTGTGCTAGGTACCTTTTGAAAAAGTGGTACGGTATGATTCACTTTTTGATACCTTTTGACAGTGGAAACGGCCATAAAAGCGTACCGAACTGTATCGTACCATACCACTCAGTGGAAACTGGCCAAAAGTGAGAAGTGAGATATGGGTGCTGGTCATAGACTGAAAAAAATATGGACGTAGTATCCGTGACGTCACCCATAGGTTTATAAAGAACCCAAAAGAAGCTACCAGTAGGCGTGGCTGATTGTTGCTATTTTGTTCCCGTGTCATCGCACCAACCGGGGCATACCATACAAGGGCAAAGAGGCGGAGCGTAAGCGGAGCTACAGACGCATGAGAAACACTTAATACTTCATTACCTGCGACTCGTTTGTGTTCTGACCACATGTGCTTGGTTGTACAGTATATCAATAAAGTGTTTAGACTTTTAAAAACACTGTTTCATAAACAACATCATAAGCACAATGCTTAGTGGCTCAATGTATTACACATACATTTATAGAGATATATAGAGGTATATAAGTATACGTATAACTTCACTCACCTGGGAAACGGAAGCCATGTGAATAGTTGTGAGCACAATTAAGTGCACACGGCATGCCATATCATCTGATAATTGTAAGAAATAATTCCAAAAGGCAACTGACTGTGTAAAGCCACATAAAACAACACAAAAATACGATGAATACGTCGAGATCAGCGGCTAATCAGCTGAGGTGACGTGACGGTGACCAGCGAGAGCTAGCTGTCACTCAAGTGGCCCTAATTATGCAAACTTAATATAACCTAATATAAAGGAAATGGATGAGTTATAAAAAAATAATCACTCCCCTCACAGTTGTCATGAAGGGTAATATTAGCTATTCACCTTATTTTCCGCGTATGAAAGGGCGCAGCCATTTGAATAATTTTGGCTCGAGACTTCCGGTCTCATTCACTTCCATTCATTTTTAGACGTTAAAAACAGCTCGTTCTGCTGCTTGATGTTGCGAACTGATATTTTCTTATTATATTATTCTGCTTTGTCTGTATAGTCATAAACACACTTGTTTGTAGAGCGAGTAGTTTGACCATTTTCAGCCGTTTATTATTCCTAGTCATTTCTCCCATAGCCAACTGAATCAAAAGTTCTAAAACAATCGCAAAAACGAGCGCACTTCCGCATTGAAGAATAAGGTCAATATGAACCAAAATCGTTCTTTGTACCAGCCTGTAAACTTTTTTTTTCTGCTGTAAAGTTGGCAATTTTAACAGTGTTTCCTATAGCTGTACTTTATGGCTTTGTTTGCTAACAGTAACTGCACTGATGTAATGCTTTGAGAGTTTTGATGTGACTGTAACAGAGCCATTAGTCTGCAAAGGAGCAGTGCTGCTGTTTTTCTGTTTCACATTATATTTCATCTTTCTCTTCAAATCTGTTCTGACACAACACCAAATTACAGCCTCGACAAGAGGACACATGGTAGCTGTCAGCATTTCTGAAAGAACAAAACACCTCCAGCATCCGTTCCTCATATCTGTGACAGCCTTCATTTCTTGCACATACATTTAAGTGATGTTTTTGAGAAAATTGGAAGTGAATATTTTGTGGTTGTGTGGTCAGATTTAAAGTATTGACTGATGTGTTTTTGGTTGTCTGGAATTTTATTCAATTTTCTTTAGCCCCTGAACAGACATCTAGAAGAGAGTAAACATTACTAGGATAAAACTGGGGTGGTATGATCACATTTTCTAGAGCTGGTAAGAACTCTGGCAGCTGCATTTTGCACTAAACTGAAGCTTATTAATAGAGGATGCTGGGCAACCAGCGAACAAAGCATTACAGTAATCCAACCTAGAGGTCATAAAAGCATGAGTTAGCTTTTCTGCATCTGAGATAGATTGCATGTTTCATAACTTATCCTATTTTGTCCTCATTTATGCACTCTAGCTAATGTTATATTAGTATAATTGATTAACTATTGTAGTTTTTTATTATCAGTTGATAACACTTTAGAATGTTGTATTGGTTGATGTATGTACATGAACAAACAATTAGCAATACATTAAAGTAATTATTCATCTGTTAATATTGGTTAAATAAAGTTGTTCATTTGTTATTTATGTTAAATTACAGTTCGTTGGCTAATGTTAACAAGCATGAATTTGGATTTTGATAATGCATTAGTCAATGTTGGATAATAATGTTGCAGAGCATTTTATGTTTAATAAATGCTGTACAAGTATTGTTTATTAGTTTATATTAGTAGATAAATTAAGGCCCAAACCCTATTCTATTGTTTTACCCCTACCCTTGGCCCTTAAAAAGAGTGTGAAGGGGAAGGGCTTCAAAATGTACTCCTAAGGAATGGGACATCACTACAACACACACGCACACATTGGCTGCGTTCGAAACCGCCTACTACTCAGTAGGTACTGCATTTGAATTTAAATGTACCACTCGGCCATTAGAGAAGTACGTTCTATACAGTATGAATGTGAGAAGTATGAATGGAATTCGGACATACTACATCTGCCATTTTGTCATGGTCATGTGACCTACCTGCGTCAGTTGTTAATTCACTCCCATTTATGAATTCTCTCGCGGGACATCATGGGATAGCGCAGGGTGCATAGGATGTGCACTTCAGAATCTTGCCGGAAGTAGTAAGATATCCGGGTACTTCTCACATACAGATTTTTGAATACTATGAATTGGGACATACTACTCGGCTCGCATACTGATTTTAGCGTACTGTATAGTATGGAAGTATGCGGTTTCGGACGCAGCCATCATCATATGTTGCGAGTACTTACTTTATATGAGATTGAAGAAGGCGACTGCTGTAGTAATTTCAGTTTAATTACTTTTTGGGATTTATCTTAAGTAAATCATCGAAGGCAATCATATCATGTTATCATATCATCATAACAGTATAATGTGGCAATAAGCTTGTAACTGTACTCTGCATTTACACCTTGGCCATGTAAACACAACCTTAATGTTATACCAAACACTGTAAACAGCTCATTCCTAGCAACTAGACAAATTTTTCTGACAAGGTATTCCCATGTCATCAAGTGACAGATGTGAATCTGTGTATGTTGTGGGATCATTATTATTAATAATATGGATTGATATGTTTAATTAACATATTATTAATTATTAACTGCTAAATTTGGTTATGTTGTAAAAAAAATTAATAATTGCAAAAAATTCTAATTTGTGCATCTCTTGACCCTTGTGTGCATCCAATACATCTCTGCAATGACTCAAATCACTTATTAATAAAGTCATCTGGAATGGCAAAGAAAGCGTTATTGCAGGACTCCCAGAGTTCATCAAGATTCTTTGGATTCATCTTCAATACCTCCTCCTTCATCTTACCCCAGACATGCTCAATAATGTTCATGTCTGGTGACTGGGCTGGCCAATCCTGGAGCACCTTGACCTTTTTGGCTTTCAAGAGCTTTGATGTGGAGGCTGAAGTATGAGAAGGAGCGCTATCCTGCTGAAGAATTTGCCCTCTCCTGTGGTTTGTAATGTAATGAGCAGCACAAATGTCTTGATACCTCAGGCTGTTGATGTTGATCATCCACTCTGCAGATCTCTCTCACGCCCCCATACTGAATGTAACCGCAAACCATGATTTCTCCTTCACCAAACTTGACTGATTTCTGTGAGAATCTTGGCTCCATGTGGGTTCCAGTTGGTCTTCGGGATGGTTGGGATTCAGTTCAACAGATGATTCATCAGGAAAAATCCACTTTCCCAAATGATCAACTAGAAGTCAAGTTATTATTTGTTGCTCTTACAACTGGGATCCATGACCAGACTTTTGTTAGGTAGTGTATGAATGACAAACTAATCAACATTAGGCAGTAAATGCACTGTAGGGATGCAAAAACAGCAGCTTCACACATGTAAAATGTAATATCACACGTGTTTTATTTTATGTCTGTTTAGTGTGTCAGTCATGGATTTGCCGTCTATTCTGCTTGATAAATGAACATAATTGCTTACCAAATCTCTTGAGAGGAAATGCAATGATACTCATTTTTTTCTTTATGCATAATAGAATTGAGCCAAATAACACAACTGAAGAAGATTTCTTTTTAGTCTTGGAAGAAAAATGGTGCCTTCCCTGGAGGTGTGTGTGTTTGCGTATGTGTGTCAGATCCATCTTGCTACTGTCTTGTCATCCGTGGCTCTTAACCGAGTCTGAAATACACAGAAGATCCAGCAACAAGAGATCAGAGAGGCACTTACCCTTCCACATGACCTACAGACACACACACACACACTTTATTCTTAGTACAGTGTGTGGTTGATTCTGGCTGCGAGACGCCGCTTAGCCGTCTTATCTGCTCATGTCTGAACTTTGAGAGCGGCTGTCAATCATCTTCCTATTGAGCCTTAAGCAAACAGCCTCCAAAACACAGCAAATGACAAATAAATGATCGACACTCGTGATTTCCATATCAATGTTTGTCATGAAAATTAACGGCTGATTTTTGACTCTGGGGTTTTGAGGAAAATAACACAGTAACTCCAATAAAAAGACCTTTAAGATTTCTGAAAAAGCACCCAAAGAGAGGCTCACAAAGGCCTGAAACTGAAAAGATGTTTGGGTTTAAATGAGTTTTTTTAATATATATTTAATATTTTGTTTTCAGTATAGCTTTAGTCAAAGTTATTTTATATTTATACAAAAAAAATTGTTTTGGTCAAAATAGAAAAATCAGGATTATTCCACCAGATATCGCCCTCTATTGCCTCTGTAATTAAAACATTTGCATTGCTGTATTTTTTTTACCATTGTTATTTAAGATTTACTGTGTAAGGAATATTATTAGAAGATTGCAGATCAAAATAGCTAAAAAATCATTCATTTATTCATTTTCCTTTGGCTTAGTCTCTATTTCAGAGGTTGCCACAGTGTAATGGTGTTGCAAACTGATGTTTTCTTATTATATTATTCTGCTTTGTCTGTATTGTCATGCAAATACTTGTTTGTAGAGTAAGTAGTTTGACCGTTTTCTGCTGTTTATTATTCCTAGTCATTTCTCTCAGGCAGCTGAATTTGAAGTTCTGAAACAATAGCAAAAACGAGCGCACTTCCGCATTGAAGAATAAGGTCAATAGTTCATGTGTTTGGACTGTGGGGAAAACTGGAGCACCCGGAGGAAACCACTGCCAACACGGGGAGAACATGCAAACATGACAATAAATTAGAAATATAAAGAGTTGCAAAAATAAAAATGTTTTTTAGAGTAATAAAAGATAAGGCAAATAAAACAAATTAAGATTAGCAGAGTGCTCTTTACAGAAAAATACCATTTCTAATTTTAATACTTGGTAAAATTAAGCTTTTCCTCCTTTTCCCCCTCATTGTATTTATTTGTAATGTATAGTGAAATTTACCAAAAATGGTTTCCACACCAATGTTTATATCTGCAGTTTCTCATCTCATTTTCGTCTGCTTTTCCGGGGGCCGGGTAGCAGAGGCAGTAGTCTTAGGATAGACCCCCAAACTTCCCTCTCTCCAGACACTTCCTCCAGGGGGATCTAGAGGCGTTTCTAGGATAGCCAAGAGTGTCCCTCAGTGTGCCCTGGGTGTTCCCCGAGGCCTCCTCCCGGAGGGACCTGCATGGAACACCTCCCTAGGTAGACGTCCAGGAGGCATCCTTTACAGATGCTCGAGCCACCTCAGCTGACTTCTCTTGATGTGGAGGAGCAGCAGCTCTACTCTAAGCGCCTCCTGGGTGACAAAGCTCCTCACCCTATCTATAAGGGTGTGCCCTGCCACCCTGCGAAGGAAACTCATTTCAGATGGTTGTATCCCAGATCTTGTCCTTTTGGTCATGACCCAAAGCTCATGACCATTGGTGAGAGTAGGAACGTAGATTGACTGGTAAATCAAGAGCTTTGCCTTTCGGCTCAGCTCCTTCACCACAATGGACCAGTACATCGACAGCATTTCTGCTGCCGCTGCACCAATCCGCCTGTCAATCTCACGTTCTTCCACTCGTGAACAAAACCCTATATATCTACAGTTTAGTAAAAATATTGTTTTGTTTTATTCTGTAGGTTATTTATACGGAATTCATCTAATTTGTTGCATAAATATTAAAAGAAATTAAATTAAATCAAAATTAAAAGGTGGCATGTTTTCAGATATGTTTACATTTCGTTTATAGACAACACAATACCAATGTTTTAATAATAACATATTAATTTATTCACTCTTCTGTAGTTAAGTCAAAAGAAATGACCATATTTTCACTTGAAAGCTCTGCTATAGTCTGTGGAAAACAATTACACACAATTGATGAAAAGCCAACTACATTTTTGACAGTCTTACTAGTAATGTTTTGATAGTAGAATATTTTAATAAAGGTAAAGAGGCTTGCAGTGATTTGTAGTACTGTAATAAATAGGTTAATTTTTACTTTCTTTGCTACTGTGACCGCTCATCTGATCAGGCTTTTTAGTTTGGTGTGTAAACAATTGTTCTGGTTGGCACCAAGTCTTTTTTATATAAACATATTTGGGGGTCAATAATTATCACAATCTTTTTGGATCCTTTTTAACTTTCCTTCTCTCTCTAGATGTCAAAATGTACAATAATAATATAACATTTGTTATATTTGTAAATCTTTGAAAAATTAAAAAAAAAACTAAAAACAATACAATAAGCATACATTTGAATATGCAGGTTACCGCATAGCATTCTCACAGTATGAAAAGTTAATTACTATACTGTTACTATGCCTTTTTGGTGGCCAGGCAAAAATAAAAAAAATTAAGCATACATGAGTCTGTTATTACTAATACTCAAATAAACTGTGTACATGCATGCTCTTTGCATGTTCACAAACACCTGATTCAATGTGCTGTTTTGTTGTTCAATGAATAAATACATTGCAGTTCTCTGAGATGCTGATATTTGCATTTATGGCATCAGTTGTAGGAGTCTTGATGGCTTTGCAGAGCATTTGTATCCACTCTTTGTATATTTCTAATCGTGGCAGTTTCTGTCTGTCTGGCTTTTGCACAACTGCGTCTCTCTTTCTCTGCGGATCAGTTTGGCTATAAGGGATCGAGCGGCTTTCATTCTGCTCTCTCCATTTGCTGATTACATCACCTGCTGCTGGGGATAATGGTGTGTCCGAACAGGAGGTGGTGACTGTGTGTGTGTTTTTGTGTGAATATGTGTGTGAATGTGCGTGTGTTGGTGACGTATCAGGACACAAATATGTATAATGGCACTGGTATGACACAGGTATTACTGAAGAAGGTAATTTATGAGGACATTGCTCGTGCACATTTTACAAAAGCATTACAAATTATACAGAATTATTAGTTTTATTATTTCAGAAAGTAAAAATGCTGTTTTCTGTGAGGGTTAGGTTGAGGGGTAGGGTTGGGGTAGAAGGATAGAAAAGACAAGAAAATGGAAACCTGTGGAATATCCCCACAATTTACAAAAACAAGGTGTGTGTGTGTGTGTGTCTGTGTGTTTGCACCTACGTGTGTGTAGTGGTTTTTCTATACTTGTGGGGGCTCAATTGTTCTCAGTTGCATTATGTAGTGTAATATGAAAATGACCCAGTGATCATTTTCATTTGCTGATCCTCAATAATTAAAAATGCTTATAAATTGAGGCGTGTTTTGTTATCTTTTATTAAAAATTGACATGTTTTATTAGTGCTGGATGGTATGACACACATTTTATTTCATAGGAGAAAGTTTATTTTCTTTCAGGATATAGTTTATAAAGTTAAGTCATTCCAGAAAAATGAGCAATAGGACTTTATTTAATAAATAAGTTTGAATAATTAGAAAAAAAAATACAGGATCTTATTTGATTATTTAGCATTTTATTTTGAACCTTGTAAATATAGTAAACAGTAAGACTTTTAGACAACACATTCCACTGTGTGTAACATTTCACAGTTTTGTGTATTATCCCAGATTGTGGTTTACCGGATTATTATAAACATTTCTTAAGTAAGTTCTTCTCATAGATATAAAATACATCCCAGGTAAGTAACAGTTTTGTATTTTTTCATCAAAAATACAAAATATAAACAATTACAGTTCAAGAGTTCACACTTAGCTGATGATTGATAATAAAGCTTGTTTGGCATGCTGTCCCGGGAGAGAGCTCTGAGCTCATAAGATCCTCGAGCCCGGGGCTCCCTCCCGTTTGTAAGGCGAGAGGAGAGTTTGAGCTCAGGTAGATCTCGAGAACTCCCCAACTGTAGTAGCTAATGAGCAGACAGTGATTGCTTATAAGATATAACTTCTTACTAGGAGCATGTCTATGGTGCCAATTGGGATTAGTCAATTAACTTAAGTTGCATGTTTTTGGACGGTGGGAGGAAACCGGGGAACCCGGGGGTTACCCACGTGAGCAAGGGGAGAAAGTGTAAACTCTGCACAGAAGCGTCAGCTGGCTTGGTAAGGACTAGAATCAGTAAAGTTCTTGCTGTGAGGCAACTGTGCTAACCACTGGGCCACCGTACCACCCATCTAGGAAAGGAGGAAGAGTAGGGATGGAGAATCTTCAAAATGAAGATGGCTGTGATATGGAACTATAGAGTATTTATAGTGGCTTAGGAATCATCTGATTGGTGAATCATCAATTGAATAATGCGGGACCAGCCACAAGCAATCATAAGCACGTGATCCTCTCGAAATTACTTTATAAATAATACTTTATATATAGTATATATAAATAATACTTTGTAAATACTATGTAAATGTTTAGCTAGTGTAAACAATGTCTTTTGAACTCATATGCGCACCACAAACTGTACCCGAGTCCACCTGAAAGAGGTGGTCTGGGCCCAGGGGTACGGTTGTACGCCAACTGTACAACAAACTATCGTTTTCTTAATGTTCATTCGTGTGTATGTCGGTGTATCCCCTATCTTGGCGACAAGCAGGACTGACCCAGAATAGACTTTTTTTTACAAACATATTCAAATGTATTTCAAAGCACAACAAAAGCAGTGAACTGCTAGTCTTCATCTACATTCAAACACATTTATATGTTATGTTGTGAACTGCATAACAATTAGGGACGCAATGATAATAGATTTTGGTTGTCGGATTATATAGTCTGAAGAATAGTCATGGTTTCACAATTATCACTTCTAATGTAAATTTAAGCTTTATATTAGGTAAGTATTTAAATGAACTGTTGTTATCATCTGTATTCATACATACATAATCATTTTTATAATAATTAGTCTAACATATCTTTAGTTTTCATTGCACTAAAAGCTACGCACAACAAAGCTGCGAGTGCGTTGATCTGCTTGCGCCCGCATATTGGCATATATTCTTACATTGGAAATAACGAACTGGAAAAGACGCGATATGTGAACGGTCCGGTGCTATAGTTAATCCAGTGTGCATGCGTATTAGTCTCGGTGTATAAGCTCAGAACTTTAAACTAGGGCACAGGTGGCATAACTTCATTTAGTTGCAGCAGTTTCTTTTCGTGCAACAGAAAAGCGAAGTAGAGAAGCCTTCACAATTAATTAACCGTGACAAATTAAAGCCTGGTTCATAGTGAAATCAGCTAATTGCCGCATCCCTAATATTGATATCAGTGCATTGTACAAAAGGCCTTTTCCACAAACATATCCAAATGTTTTCGCTTAATGTCACTTGACTCACGCTTTGCACAGCCTTCAACTGCAGCTCGAACTGAACAGATGCAAGTCACTTCATAAATATAGCGTCCATTTTTCGACTGAACTAATATTATTTTTGATGTCTTGGTCACACTATTTGGAGGGCCGGAACAAATTGCCTTGGGTGCCGGGTTCAGCCTGCGGGCTGCCAATTGAATAGTCCTGATATAAAGCAATTGGCAACGCAGCACAACACATTGTTACCGCCGAAATACTGTAAATAATGTTTTTATTCCGTGTACAACGCAAAATATAAAGCAATTGGCAACACAGCAACAATAACATGCATATTGTTACCCCAGAAATACTGTAAATAAT
>CAIGQZ010032693.1:8228328-8240507 GCA_903798205.1 Danio tinwini
CCGGTAAGGCTGTACAATATATTGTTTTAGTATCGATATCACGATGTGTGAATAAACACATCACACCGCAGGTCGAGTCAGGATTATAGTTGAATTACACATGACGATTTTGAAGTCATTTTAGTTTAACCATAATAGAGTAAAAGTTTATCAGTTGCTTGTGTTTTTAAGGCCTGTGGAAAAACTTTTAAGCGATTTGGCCACAAGGAATTTTTAGGTTTGTAGCTTTTACAAAGCTTAATCGTATTGAATTATTTACACAATGCAGAGTACAGTGGTCCCTTGTCAATCGGGGGAGTTACGTTCTAAAAATAGCCCGCTATAGGTGAAATCTATGTAGTCTGCTTTATTTTTTACAATAATCATAGGTGTTTTAAGGCTGTAAAACCCCTTGCTACACTATTTTCGCAGATAAGCATTAACATTTGCACACTTTTCTCTCGTTTAAACACTTGCATAACTTCTACCTTCCTATAGCACATTCAGAAGTCCTACTTTTTGTGAGGTGGTTGGCATCTTCCTTAGCCTTTTGGATGCTACCGTGGGTGCCTTTGAGGGTGCAGAATGTTTCGTCGATATTATTGAGTTTGTTAGGGAGAAAACTTGCAAACATACAGTCCAGCACTTTAGCGTCACACTAGGGCTGCTCGATTATGGGAAAATCATAATCACGATTATTTTGGTCATAATTGTTATCACGATTATTCAAAACGATTCCTGTTGAAGTCATAATGATTCGCCCTCTTGTGAATTATTATTATTATTATTATTTTTATAAATATTTCCCAAATGATGTTGAACAGATTCAGGAATTGTTCGCAGTATTTCCTATAATAGTTTTTCTTCTGGAGAAGGCTTATTTGTTTTATTTCGGCTAGAATAAATAGCCCCCTTAAGCAATATATATTTTTTATAGTCTGCAAAAGAAACTAATTACCCTAATTAAGCATTTGAATCGCACTTTAATCTGAATACTAATATCTTTAAGAATATCTGGTAAAATATTATGTGCTGTCATCATTAGGCATGAGCCGATATAAGATTTTAACAGTATGATAACCTTGGATAAAAATATCACGTTATTGTCATTACTGCTCTAAAATATGTTCTTTTTTTTAAGGTCTGAGTAAAAAACAAAAACATTTCCCCCCTTTAAATACAATATATTTTATTTTGAAAAACATTTAAAATATTTTGGAGCAGTAAACATGTCAGGCTAAATGTATTATTGACTTCTGCCTTCATTTATGTTGACTTCATTTGTTACAAAAACTGCTTTTTTCACAATTTAAAACGACATCTTAGATATCTTTTCTGCTAAAGATACTGCTGTCCTAAAAAAACAAAGCAAAAAAAACATCTATAAAAAATCGTAAACATACCTTAGCAACGATATTGCAAAAAATGTTGGCGGTTTTAAAACTTTGACTTTTCCAAACCGCGGTCATACCTGCCAACACTCTTGTATTTCAGACCCTCCTCCCGGTTTGTCATTTCTCCCGGAAAACTCCCGAAATTTCAACCTCTTCCCCCGGTCCTCAGGTGATTGGTACAATCTGTAACACCCCATTTACATGGGACTTCAGCGTCAATGCTTGACAGAGGGCGTGTCTGAAGTTGGGACTGACTCGATCGTCATAGCAGCGTCAGCCAAATAAATTAGTTAGCAATCGGCTACTTTCTGAGCTGGTGTATTTGTATACAGCAATCTGATTGGCTGGCGATTCCGTCGGCACTTGAAAAGTTGAGAAAGTCCCAACTTCTGCAGGGATCAACACCACTAAAGCGGCGCAGACGGATCCACAATGCAGTTTGGCAACGCCTGATGTCACCCATTCAAAGTGAATGAAAAGCGTTGAAGCTGACGCCCCTGCCTTGTAAATGGGGCATAACACCCCCAGATCGCTGATAGACCAGGCACCCCTTCCAGTCGCTCTGCTCACCCCACCCCCTTCTCCCAGATTTTCAAAGACAAATGTTGGCAGGTATGACCGCGGTATACCTTGAAAATGGTTATCGTCCCATGCCTAGTCATCATAGCAAAGATAAAATAAGTCAGTTATTAGAAATGAGTTAACTATTATGATTAGAAATGTGTTGAAATTTTTTTTTCTATTAAACAGAAATTGAAGGGAAACGGGGGCTCATAATTCAGGAGGGCTAATAATTCTGACTTCAACTGTATATATACAGTTATTTTCCTCCCTGTAAGTAAGGAAAGGTAAATAAATACAATAGAATAAAAATATGAAACATACTGTACTTTAAGCATCTTCACTGTAAGAAAAATACTTTAATTACAGCTACAGCAGTCCTTCAGTCAAGAGCAGGGAGTGATTTTCGGCAGCAGGAATATTGCGCGCTGTCACTTTAAGAGCAGTATGGTTTTGATTTACGGTTTCACTTTCACGTTTCTTTTGATTCTCAACTCGTTTGTTTATTACACAAATGAGGGTTAAAATGAATAATCCCTAAACACCGCGTTTTGTCACAAACTTGCATGTATTTGACAAACGCTCACATTAAGACTTTAGATGTGTGTGCTCTGCTCATCTCTGAGGTTGAGCGCACACACACACCAGCATGAGATCTCTTTTAAAAACATGATTGATTTGAATGTACATCAATAAGTGATGTGCATCCTGCGCTGCCAACGTCACATTACAGTACATGCTTTAAGTCATTTTCATGTGAAACTGAGCTTTACAGAGCAACAAATGTGTACAACTGGAAAGGGGGCGGTATATGATGCAATAATCGTTTTATCTCGATTAATGTTTTTTCATAAACGTTAGAAGCCAAAATCGAAACTTAATTTTCGATTAATTGCACAGCCCTACATCACACTGCTAGCGATTGAAGATTTATGTCAATTTGGCAAGCTAAACGCATTCTGTACTGTACAGGACACACGACATGGAGATTGATTGACAATGGTCTACAGCCAATCAGGATGCAGAACACAATGTGCTGTAAAAAAAAAAAACACCGCGCATCTTTATTTCTCTTTATTTCTGTACCTGTATACCGTTAGACTTCTTGATTTGTATATTTGCTCTACTTTATTTATCTCTTCTTGGAATTTGTTTTATTATATTTTATGCGCTCTCCTACAAAATCATCCCAATCAATGAAAAATATTAATTAAGTGATCTTGTGAAAAAAAATGTAAATTGCAGAAAATTGAAATATTTTGTGATGGCTCAGTGGTGTCGCACTGTTGCCGCACAGCAAGAACGTCGCTGGTTCGAGTCATGGCTGGGTCAGTTGGCGTTTCTGTATGGAGTTTGCATGTTCTCCCCTTGTTTGCTTGAGTTTCCTCTGCATGCTCCGGTTTCCCCCACAGTCCAAACACATGTGCTATAGGTGAATAGATGAACTAAATTGGCCGTAGTTTATGAATGTGTGTGTGAATGAGTGTGTGTTGGTGTTTCTCAGTACTGTGTCGCAGATGGAAGCGCATCTGCTGTGTAAAACATATGCTGCATAAGTTGGCGTTTCATTTTGCTGTGGCGACCCCTGATAAATAAGGGACTAAGCCGAAGGAAAATTAATAAGTGAATGATTTTTATGTCAGTTTGAATATGCACAATGAATGTCATGAACTGATTTTATGGTATCTTCATGGTGCTTTGGTACATATTTATGGTTGTGGCAAAGTAAATGGTGCAAAAATTGTTGAGTATTTTTCACAGATCATTTGTGAGCATGACCTTGAATTCCATCACGTGTGTTTGTAAGTGTTTTGTAGCAGTGCTAAAGGATGTACTTGGTTTCTCAGTGGGGTTAAGAGTAACGCTGAGAACATTAGACGTCTGCTGGAAGACTATCTGTGCTCTTCTGCATTGTGTTTATCTGTGGCTTGAAGTGGTTTTGAACGGTGTTTCTGATGTCCTGCAGTCTGCTGTGCTGATGGAGGAGAGAACGCTGATAGAAGAAATAATTCAGGCAAACAAGACACAATGCATCCCTTTACATGCTTGCAAACTATTTGTACACTGCATCCTGATGTTGCTTTTGTGAATTCTGCAGCATAAAAGTGCATACGTTAGACAAATGCCTGCTTTTTCTTGCCCTCGTTTCACTGCATTACTTTAAAGGTGCTGTATGTAAGTTTTTGACTCTTCTAGCACATAAAAACACCATAATATGTGTGCAGATATTTAAGAAACATCCTAAGTGAACATACTCGTTTATCTGATAAACAATGCTGAAGTCAGATATTCTGCTTTAAAAATGGTTTTTCCGTGCCAGAATGCTGTCTTTGTTTAGGTCAATTTAACCTGCACAATGCCAGTTTAGCCAATTATAATTCATTATTTTAATAAATAATGAATTATATTAATTATTTAATTATAATAATTATTTTGCTTACCCCATTCGCAGATTATTTTGCTTGTTTTAAGGAAAAACTGACTTAATATTTGCATATTATTTCTGAAAACAAGACATTATATTTTGCTTGCCAAGAAAATGTTTCTTGATATAAGAATTTTTAGAATTTTTAGCATTTTATGGAGTGTGCGAGTCACGTAACTAGATTATGAACAAGAAAATGCACATTTCGGTCAACTAATTATTTCAGACAAACACAGAACACCCAAACACTGCAGTGCTTTTCAGTTCTACGTAAATAAAACTTGTATAAGAGTTGCAGCAATGTTTTGTCAGCTTGTCATCATCTGGGAAAACACCCAGCAATCTATGTACATTATATTTACAGATTAGTTTCAGCAGTTTTAAACGTTAAAATGGGTCATTGATGTATACAGATACATTCAGAAAATACGTGTGCGTGCGTGCATTCGTGTGTGTTGTAAAATCCATTTTCATGGCTGGATTTTTTTATTCCATCAGCATTTACCTCACATATTTAATAGTGTCTTTTAGGGGTGTCAAAATGAATAGTTTCTTCGGTGCACCACGATGCAGACGCGGACAATTCGGTATTGGTTCAGTAATAGTCATAACCAGTTATTGTGTACTGACATTATTTATTTTATATGCGCTATTTCGCGGTCGCTTACTATGGCGAGGGAGGCGAGGACAACTAATTAAAACACTCCAACTACTTAAAAATGCAGAAACTGAGCACAGTTCACTGTGTGTGTTTGCTGGACAGTCTTTCTCTGACACTTTCAGCAGAAGCCCCTGTTTCACTGCGATTGAGAGAATGAAAGTAAACTCCATTTCTCTTTCTCTCACTGTGGACTTTTGACCTGCTGTCGTGAGGTAAAGTTTCCTCTCCTCTCGGCTGTTGTAGTGATATTTGTGGATCGAGACATGAGCTTGTCTGCAGAGCGAGTTTCTCCTCCGCGTCTATCATGGATCAGCTGTGATCGCTGCTGCTGTTTATCAGTTTCACTCATCGGTGAACAGAGCCAGAGTCTTAGAGCCTATCGCAGCCCTTTCTGTTGAGTGTGTGACCAATCATAGCGGTGTAAGAAAGAACTCGCTAGACAAGGCTCAGAAAGCGAGTGGGATATTTATATATTTTTTATTTGCTATAAATGTTCATGTTGTTCTGTACATGTACTTGAGTTTTTAAAGGTACAGTTCATATATCTGACTGCTTGTATTAAAGGACAAAATTGTATTACAAATAGTATATAAATATGAATATGTTTATACATTTTAAATTGATCTCTTTTAATCTCTCTGTACTTCTTCTGCAATTGATATGTTTTCATCATATTTATCCAATAGATTTTAGGTTGTTAAAATTGGTACAACATCGCAGTCATTAGGTTGTTCTATGGGGGTTCCACAGGGAAGTATTTTGGGACCTTTTACTTTTCCTGATGTATATCAATGGCCTCCCTCAGGTAATTAAACATTCAGATTCTTTACTGTACGCCGATGACACAACTTTTTGTGTCTGGATCAAGTACAGACACAAATAACAAAAAATTAAATATAGATCTTCAGCATTTACAGCAATGGCTGCAAGACAAGCATTTGACTATTAACATTAAGAAAACAGAATGTATGTACTTTTATTCACCTAGGCAAAAATTATCCATATCCTATCATTTTATCAAATCAAATACTTTCCATTGTATCCACATATCAATATTTGGGAATCAGTGTGGACTCTCACCTCACTTTTTGTGTCCATGTTCAAAATGTTTATAAAAAGCTGAAACAAAAGCTATTTGTTTATGGGAAAATTTGACAAAATTTGTCTTTTTCTGTTTCTGAAACGTATCTTCATGCTATAATCTTGTCTACCTTGTCTTACTGTTTGCCTGTTTGGTCTCTCACAACAAATTATATCTTGGAGCCAATAGCTAGACGGTACAATAGGGCCTATAAGATCCACAATAGACTTTCTGGATGGACACATCACTGTTTTGCACTATCACTCTCTAATGCTTTATCATTTCAAAATTACATTATGAACACAGGGATTAAACTGTATTATCAAATTTGTAATAGCGCTACCTCAGCAGCCCTTTGTGCTTTGGTACCAAATCTTAACACAAGCATTGATCGTTTCACCAGATCTGCAACAAATGGATGTTTGCCGTCACCTGCTTTTAAATATTGGTATAGACAGAGATCTTTCTTTTATGTATTTACAAAAGCCTGGAATGAGATCCCACAACATCTAAAAACAATACCAATATTAAGACTTAAAATCCCATGCTCGTCATCTGATGGTCAACTATTGCTGTAGCCACTGCGTTAGTAGCCAGCTTCCCTCTATTTTGTATGTTTGGTAATTGTTTGTATTGTTCTCATGTTGTAACAAGCAGTGGTCAAAACAGGAACAAACAGATGTACATGGACAATTCAGAGTCATAGTCGTAATGGCAGGCAGAAGGTCACAAGGCAGGCGGCATATATGAAATAATAAACAAAGCAAAGCAAAGGTCTAAAACACAGAGGGTAAGGCAAAGAGAAACAGGTCGTAATGTTCACTTGTTAGGTTCGCAAGACTCAGCAACAGTGTTTGTGTTAGTGCTCCTTATGTAGTGCATGGATCAGTCTTTGAGCAGCTTCAGCTGTGGGTTTGCAATCAGTGGTGTCTTGCATCAGGTGTGTGTGTGTGGCATGACTGAATATGTAGTCCAATTACCAGCAGATTTGTAGTCCTATGTGAATGTGTGTGTGTTTACCAGCGATCTCTGGCTGTGATCGCTGGTAATCGTGACGTGTTGATGGATGTGATAACAACTGTGTCTGTATGTTTCTATGTTCTGCAGAGCAGGAACCTGCTGGCCCGATTATTTTTTTTATCTTTTCCTGTTTAAAAATAATAAATAAATAAGTAAACAAATAAATAAATACAACAATTGCTGCGCTGTGAAGAAAATATAAAACTGTGTATGGAAAGCTTCGTCAATGCACCAAGATATCGAATTGAACCAAATCGATGGCATGATAATCGTAACCGAACCATGAGACCACTGTAGGTTCACATATTTAGTGTCTTTATTATAGAGGGCCCCAGGTAAAAATGACCAAGTGATGATATGACCCTTATGAGGAGATCCTGATGATTCCTATGTGCACACACACACACACACACACACACACGTGACCAAAGTGTTCAGAGTCTCCTATAAGAGTTGAATCTCAGTAGGTTGAACAGGGTGCAAGAGAAAAGACTAATTCATAGCGGCACTTTATACTGCAGCTGTCTGATATAACGTGATCTAACATCCGCTCTCCCTCTCTTTAATGTGTCATACGTGTGTGTGTGTGGCCAGATGGCTCATCCCCACTTCTGAGAGAGATTCTTCCAACAAACAACAAACTTGTGATCCAACAAGCACCTCAAAAACAAACATCCGCCTTATGAACAAACACACAAGAGCAAGAAAATGCATTATTCAAGAGGAGCTGCTTATTATTCATGTTTATAAATGAGCTGCTTCAGCCGAGACACACCGCATTATACACCTGAACACAATGCTTTAGTCTGACACATCTCTGGGGTGTGCGAATGGCTGCAAGGAGGTTGCTAGGGTGTGTGATAAGTAGTTTTAGTTGTGCGAGTGGTTGCTAGGGCATTTTTGTGTGTTTGGGACTTCTTTGTGTTTTTTAATCATTGTTTTATGGTTGCTAGGGTATTGTAGGTGGTTGCCATAGATATATACATTAAATGTCGCCTACCCTACTGTTGTCTATTAGAAGGAATGCGTCAATAGAGCCACCATTTTAGTACAGGGTAGCGCTCCTTTGAAATGAATGCAGGACCAAGGTGAAGTGGAGGACTGTGGCCATCCAAAGTCAGATAAATACACATACACATACATCTATAATCGGGAATTTTCCCCAGTTGTCCGTATGCAAATATTTTTTTAAATTACGAAATATTATAATTTTACATCACTTTCCTACATTAATGGATGTGACCGCACGGGCATTGCTGACAAAGAGTGAGTGTTTGTGTGCATGGAAATGCATTACCCTCCTTTTCCTGTTTAATTTGATCTAATCCATGTCCTGAAACACCCCCCCTCCCCCCCTCTCCTGCTTCACTTCTCATTCTGACGGAGGGAGCGATTCGTTTGTAAATGAATCTCCGTTATGAACGACTCGTTCACTTAGCTGACAATAATACAAGTTTCTGGCAGCGACGCATCTTCTTGTCATATTTCAAAACATTGTTTGCTTATTTTATTCAACAAAACTAGCATAAGCTTAGAATTTAGTGTGAGTTGGTGCTACTTTGCCTTATGATCACTGCAGTAAGAGACTGTACAAAAGTGTTAAGCACAAAAGTGCATAACATACAAAAACATAAAAAACGAAATCTTACCTATGAAATGTGATGACTTTGTGTTTTGTTTTCTTTGTTTGCTCGTTACTACACCCGTACACAGCGCTAAAGTCCAGCATCTTCACATTGGCACACTGTCTTGACTAGGCATGAGTTGATAATCGTTTTCAAGGTATACCGCGGTTTGAAAATGTCAAGGTTTTCATACCGCCAAAATTTTCTCTAATACCGTTCCTAAGGCATGTGTAAGATTTTTTTTATTTACATTTGTTTAACAACATCATCTCCAGCAGAAAAGATATCCAATATTAAATTGTAAATAAATCTGTGTTTTTTAAACTAATGAAGACAGCAGACGTCAATGATTCATTTTCATTATTTAGCCTGGCACATTTACTTCTCCAAAATATTATAAATGTAGCTCAAAAAAATAAAATTGTGTTCAAAGGGGAAAAAACTTTTAGTTTTTTACACAGACATTTAAAAAGAATATATTTCAGAGCAGTAATCACAATACCGTGATACTGTGATATTTTTATCCAAGGTTATCATACTGTCAGAATTTTATACCGGCCCATGCCTAGTCTTGACTAGTGCGGTTAAATGACGTTTGTCCTAGGAGCACTGTACCAATGTGGCGGCGCTATTGACGCATGCTCAGGGTCCCTATGTGATATCTAGTGTATATATATCTATGGGTGGTTGCCAGAGTGTTGCTATGTTGTTGCTAGGTTGTTCTGAGTGATTTCAGAACATTGCTTAAAGGTTGTGAGCGATTGCTAGGATATTTGGGTTTTAGTGCAGGGTAGTGGATGCATTGATATTGTGAGTGGTTGCAGTGTTTCTTTGCAGTTGCGTAGGATATTGTGGGTAGTAGCCAGGGTGTTGCTAAGTAATCTCTGGATGTTGATGTGGGTTGCTAGTAGGGCTGTTCGATTAATCGAAAAAAGGTCACCATCTCAATTCGACCCTACACACAATCTCAATCCAGCATTTTTACGATTCAGCTTTTATATTTTCAAGGTCATGAGAGAAGTGTAAAGGCAGTCGCACAAGTCTTCACAGCAATATGGACACCTCTAAATGGCGTTAAAAGTCTCACATACTGTATTTATAAGGTGTAATTCACCCAAAAATGTCATTTCTCTCTTCATGTAGGGATGTAGTGATGTATTTGTGGCTGTGAAATCACACGAGAGCTGACCGCGAGCTGTTTGTTTACTACCGAAAGGATGCGCATGTGCATGCCTACTTTAGTGAACAGAATCTGCATATCTGTGAATAACAGGTAATAAAGTTGTAAATAACGTTCAGTTTGTTGCACAGAGCGATCGTTTGGGAGCCGCGCGGGAAGTATGATTTGTATGACAGTATGTATGAAACATGAAAGTATGATGTGTGTGTTTTTTTTTTTCACAGTGACCGCAGTCATGAGCCGCACTCTGCAGTGAAAGTGAAGCCGGCGCGCACATCATTTAAATGATCATATCGCATTTTAAAATTATGATTACGACAAGCACTTGATATGTTTTCTCTTTCATAGCGAACACAGTGTTGTGCATGAAAATAAATGTTCACTGTGTGAGTATAGCTACTCTAGCCTATATAATGTTGAATATAATGCAAGAGGGAATCTCATAATAACAAATGTCTGATTTCACCAGAGAATAAAAATTGTCTAATAATGTTGTCAATGACAGATTATAAACATATGTCCAAACATAATTAATTCAACTTCAGAATTATGAATAGTTGTATTCTGATGTCGTCGCTTTATTGTGAATTAACGACCAGGACAAATTTAAAGTCTGTCAAAGTCCATCATTCTAAGTCTATAGAAAATTGAGAATTTTAACCAACAGTAAACCTAAACATAGGCCTAATATTATTGTTTTATCATGGGGATGTCAAAATTAATCATTTCTTATGTGCACCGCGATGCAGATGGGGACAATTCGATATCAGTTCAGTAATAGATCATAGCCGGTTATTACGCAATGACGTCATTTATCCCCTATGTGTGATGTCGCGGTAGAATACTATGGCGAAGGAGGCGAGGGCGAGTAAATAAAACACTGAGGAATGGTAAAGCACGAGCCGCTATTTCACTACAAGGGAGAAATGCTGTAAAACTCCCATCTCTGCCTCTCTCTCTCTCTCTCCCACACACACACACTTTGGGCATTTGACCCGTTGGCATGTTCGTGAGCTAAAGTTTCCTCTTCTCTCGCTGTTAAAGCGATACTTGTGGATCCAGACACAAGCGTGCTTGTGGTGCGAGTTTATTGTATTGTATTTATACTATTACGGATTACCTGATAACCGCGTATTATGCACATATAGACTGACCCGCGGCTGTTTTTCCTGCGTCACTCATGAGGCGCTTTCGTTTCTAAAGCCAATCGCAGCCCTCTCTGTTGAGCGGGTGAAGACAATGACCAATCATAGGGGTGTAAGAACTTGCCAGCGCTCAAAAATCAAGCGGGATAATATTTACATTAGTTTATTTGTTATGAATGCTTGTGCTGTCTTCTGTGCATGTGTTGGAGTTTTGTCTAAAACATTCACTAAGAGTGTTTTTTTTAGCAGTTAAAAGTAAAGGTACAGTTCATATATCTTACTGCTTGTATTAAAGGACAAAATTGTATTACAAATAATTTATAAATATAAACATATTTATAGATTTTAATAAAAAAAATTTCTTGTGTTAAAAAAATATCTAATTATGTATAGAAAGCATCGTCAATGCACCGTGATGCACAGAAATATCGAATTGAACCGAATCGATGGCATGATAATTGTAACCGAACCAAATCGTGAGACCAGTGTAGATTCACATCCCTAATTTATCATATGTTTGAGAAATAACAATAATAGGCGACTCATTTTAACCTTTATTTTACATCTACAGAATCGTGAGAACTTCATGATTCTCATTTTAGCCAGAAAAAAATGAGAATTGTAGTTGCCAGGGTTTTGCTATTCAGTTGCAATGATATTGTGGATGGTTGCTAGTGTGTTTATGATTAATTTGCTAGGTAGCGTTGTTGACTAATGGGTATGCATGGATTAATTGTTTGCAGTGAATATAGCAGCTGTATAATTGTAAAACAATATACTAAATAATATTTATTGTATCCTGTAGAAAGATATCAACAATGTGGAATTATTTTAGTGGAAATAAGAGGACATCAGGTTTTAATTATTAAGGTTTTGAAAGTAAGTCACTTGTCCTCTACATTTGTTTTTCCTTTTGTTTTTATTAAGCTTTTGTTTTACAACAACATTTATTTGACATCTATGGCCTAGATCATGCTGTCAATATCTCCAACACTCCCTAATTGTGGTAAAATTACTGTATTTTACAGTTACTGTAGTAAATACAGTCTATACAGTGGATAAAACAACATACTCTCTCACATATATATATATATATATATATATATAT
>CAIGQZ010032693.1:8244574-8287110 GCA_903798205.1 Danio tinwini
ACACACACACACACACACACACACACACACACACACACACACACACATGCTGTATTTATGGAGCAGTGCTTTTGCATGCTGGGGTCTCTATTCATAATAAAACAGGCCAGATCTCTGCCTGCTCAGATTAAAATATTCTCCATCCCAACACCATGTTCACAGACATGCTCAAAACATGTTGTACGACTACACTGGGCTGTAACAAACATCACATTTGATCTCTTAAACTTGAAAACACTGTTAAACAATCAGAGAACTTTCTGCCTGTCAGTCATTGACTACGTTTACATGGACACTGAAGTATTTGCCTTAATCTGAATAAGTCAATACTATGATTAAGGTGTTTACATGAGTTGCTTTTTAAATGTTATTTTCATGGCCCTGTTTTACATGTTGTAACACATAGATAGATTAAAACATATATGATCCATTTTCTATGTAGTTTCGGGTGTCTCATTCTTAATTTGGCGACTTTAACTGCAGCTTCTGCAGTTTCACTTTCATTTAGGAACATTTCATTCATGCATCGTGATAAACTGAGATATTGGATGTGAGTATGGAGTAAGGACTGGTGCTGTTTTAATGGAATTTGAAACCGCACGCCGAACGGGAGAAAAAAAACCTCAGCTTTTCGCAATGTGTGTTTCTGTGGGCGTTTACTGACTCGGTAGGTGCAGAGAATAGTGTCAAACGCAACACAGGCTCACTGTGAAAACGTACTCCATATACATTTCTGGAGAGCGTGAATTATGTAGCCAGAGCTACGTATGGCTGCATTTCGTCTGTAAAACGAACCCTATGGTGTTGTGTGATGCCGATGGCTTCTGTTATTTTTTTCGTGCTACCAGCTGACTGCTTACCTCCATGTGAGCTGCTGTTTTCTGCTGTTACCAGTTTGCCCAGTAGCTCACCATGTATGTTAGCAGAGAGGAGTTGACAATGAGGTTAGAGTCTGGTGAAGAACAGTTCTGGAAAGCAGGAAAAAACAAACAAAAGGCAAAAAAAAATAATAAACAAGTAAATAACTGGGTGAGGACAAGGTAAAATCTGAAAATGTGGTACAAATCAGGTGGACGCAAGGGCTTTTCTTTTTCTGGATCACTTTTAAAAACACTATCTGTTGAATTTAGGGAAGGGGTAGGTGGCGGTCGGTCAGTCAGTCAGTCAACAACGGCCTCTGGTGGATTTACGCGAGAACAGCAGGCGTGAATGCCACTCGAGAGAAATATGAGATCTGAAAAAGCGTACATGTCTACCTCTGGTGGGTTCACTAAAACAAAAACTGCAAAAAATACATACCTCCTGGGATGTATTTCTCAATCTCCAGAAATGTATATAGGGGTACATATCCGTAATGAGCCTGGGTTGGTTAAACAGCAATACGTGTATGGAATATCCTGTGGCAAAATGCGGTGAAAAGTCCTATATGACGGTAAAATTTGTTTATATGTCTGTACTGCACTTAAACAGGAATACTCCACATGTTTTAATTCATTTCTGTTTAGTTGGATTATATCGATGTTTACATGGTAGACTCTTAATCAAAGTGTGGACTTAATAGACATATTTTAAGAAAAAAGAACCACCCCTTTCACCAGGCTGGCTACAGGCATGTGGTGTCCATGTAAACATACTCATTGCATGAATGCCTCCTAAATCTGCGCATGTGGTGAACATTTTGCTGTAAAAACTCAAATAAAAATGTGTTTATGCACTCGTACAAATGCTCCCAAATATAATTTGAGGTTGCATAGATAAAATTTCGGGCGCAATTTCAAACCCTGCATTGAGTAGCATATTGATTAATCTGCAATTTATTCTACAAAACTGATAATTTATTGTGATGATGTTATAGTTATTAAACTTTTCTGTCTATCCAAAGCCTGTTTGTACCAAGCTAAGTGCATTGTATCAATCGCAAAACATCTAACAGGCAATTCGTAGGCATTCTCAGTCAGAGTCAGATATTGCTGTGAATTTTAAGAAGACACCATAAAATCTGTCATTTTAATCAGATACCCCCCCCACACACACACACACTATGTTGTACGACTACACAAGCTCTACATTTGATCTCTTAAAGAGTATAAACTCTAAAAGACTGTTAAACCGTCAGACTTTCTGCCTGTCAGTCATTGATTTGCACATTGATTAGTCTGCGATTTTTCTACAAAAGTATTCATTTATTGTGACAATGTTATAGTTTTTGAACTATTCATCCAGCCTGTTTGTACTAAGCTTAAGTGCATCGTATCAATCACAAAACATGATAAAAGTTTATGGTGATGTTATAGTTATTAATCCATCCATTCATCCGTCCATGCATCCATCGCCTATATTTGTACTAGGCTAAGTGCATTCAATTGCATAAATACTTCTAACCTACGCAATTCATAAGCAGTCTCTCTATCAGTGGTGGAAGGTGTACTAAAAAATCCTACTCAAGTAAAAGTACCGTTACTTGCCCAAAATGTAGTGCAAGTAGAGTAAAAGTATATGTTGTAAATATAGCTCAAAGTATGAGTAAAGAGTAGCCCTTTTAAAAGTACTCAAGAGTAGTGAGTATTACACTGTGAAAGGCTGATGTGTTTATATGTAGTTTGTGTGTTTATGAAAACGTAAAATTCTGTAGCGCATTTAGTGATTTATTAAAGCCGTTTCGGTCATCATACAGTAAACATCCGTCATCTTATCAGTGACAGGCATCTAAACAGTCTCTGGGTCATTGCGTGTAAAGATTTTGGACATTTCTGAAGCATCCATGCCTTCAGGTTGTTCAGTATGATGTGATTTAGGCCCAATCCCAATTCTACCCCTTAGCCTTTCCCCTTCCCCCTACCCCTCGTTTTGCGCATTCATGTGAAGGGGTAGTGGTGTCCCAATACTCTTTAGCTTGAAGGCATAGGGCTAAGGGAAAGGGGTAGATACCCCTTCGAACGAAGATTTTTCAGGACCACACTCGTTACCAAGGGGTAAGAAAATTTCCCAGAATGCACCAGCTACAGCGACAGTTTTGCTGCACCCGGAAGTAAGGAGAGCCACAAATTAGTATTTTTTTTTGTCATTATTATGAAATTTTACAACAAACAAGCACATGTTTTAATATATTCATAACCGCGTTCATGTTTTACCGTCATGCTTTAAAACAAAAAATCTAAAATAAAACATATATGATCGATTAAACAACATTCGTTTAAAGGCTGAAACTGTGTAGAAAATCTTGAACAAAACCAGTCATTGCCACAGGCAAGTAGAGTCATATTTAATTAATTAATGCTTCAGACAAATACAGATTGTTTTGCAATGGCTTTGCAGTAATAAATAAGAAACTACAAGTATTAATGTTGCAAAACTCTTTAATTCTCAAACCAACAGAATTGCAGAGTTGTTCAGTTTGGTGCTGAATTAGTTCAATAACAACTGCAAAGTTCATTAGTTAAGAAGCAAACTCCGCTTAACTAAAAGACATCTCTTTACAAAACAATAGTGCCATTATTCAGCTCATTTCAGGGGAGTGTTGATTTAATTTAGTTTAATAATAGCTGCATTGAAGAGTTCATTAAACGATTGACGAGCAACTAATAACTGTTCATTTACTGCACATTCATTCAGTCCTTTTTGATTTTATGCCTGTTTTGTTTCTTGTTAAAGAATCTTGAGTTTAGCATTTTGAAAACTTTAACTGGGTCATCTGGACCTGACGAAGCCATCAGAATGACCAGAGACAGAGAAAACGACAAATTGAACATTCATTCATTCAATAAGTCCTTATTTATCAGAGGTCGCCACAGCGGAATGAACCGCCAACTATTTTAGCATATGTTTTACACAGCGGATGTCCTTCCAGCTGCAACCCAGTACTGGGAAACACCCATACAAGCTCATTCACACACATACAGACTCATACACTACGGCCAATTTAGTTAATCAATTCCCCTATAGCGCATGTGTTTGGACTGTGGGGGAAACCCATGCCAACATGGGGAGAACATGCAAACTCCACACAGAAACACCAACTGATCCAGCTGGGACTCAAACCAGCGACCTTCTTGCTGTGAGTCCACAGTGCTAACCACTATGCCTCTGGCAAATTGAACAGAAATAGTGAATTCTGATTAGACATTAGCTTGTGTGTGTGTGTGTGTGTGTGTGTGTGTGTGTGTGTGTGTGTGTGAGTGTGCACGCATGCTGGGAAACACTGAGACTGATGAACAAATGTTATATGTGTGTGTGTGTGTGTGATGTTCTCCTGGGTTTTAAACCTCAGCTGAAGCGAACAGTGTCAGAAACATCACACTAAATATAACACACACTCCTGACAGACATCAGAACCGCTGGATTCCCCAAGTACTTTGAAGATTTCCAATTACTGTCAGTGTTCTCTCTCTCTCTCTCTCTCTCTCTCTCTCTCTCTCTCTCTCTCTCTCTCTCTCTCTCTCTCTCTCTCTCTCTTTCTATCTCTCTCTCTCTCTATCTCTGTGTGTGTCTGTCAGTGTTGGGAGTAATGCATTACAAAATTAATATATTACAGTAAGGTATTACATTTTCCTGTAACGCAGTAGTGTACGGCATTACTAATACATTTTCAGTAATATTTTACTCGGTACATGTTCAGTAACGCGTGCGTTACAACAAACTTTTCGCCCGCAAGACATTAACAAATAAAAAATACAGCAGTTCTATTTCCTGTTGGTGGTTTGAACACATAATAATTTGAACGCAGAATGATTTCAGCCTCTGAGCTCGAGGTCCGGGGTTATTGGCTCAGCCTGGTTCGCAGTAACGTTAAGCCCTAACGCGCAGCGGAAAAGCAGCAAATAGTTGAAAATGGCAGAAGACAGTACATTCGCGAGATGGACATACGTGCATATGGCGTTATTTCACTGACAAGTCGAGAGTGCATTCATGTAAGACGAGCGAGCGAACGCGCCGGTGTTACCTCTGTCCGTGGATAAATCTCCTCGCATGCACTCAAAACACTGTCTGCTCACGTGCGAATGATCTGCTCTCGCTCCGTCAGATGATGCAGACTCACAATTTAAATTTGTATCTTGTGTTTCCTCCTCTTTTCATGCTTTTGCTCTCCAGAGATCCTCCTGTTAAATTGTTATCCCAAGAATGTTGATATGGTTTAATATACTGCTACACTATTTACCTACAGGTTAAGGTACATTATATAATAAATACTAGTGTTTTTGAGTGTTAGGTATACTGCCTATGTTTTAGGCTAGTATTATTTACAACTTGTTAATGAATGCTTCAGCATACTGTAGTATTAAGAATAATAAACTCTTAAAATGAAATACAAAGTGTAGTTTTACCACGTAAAGTGTGGTGAATTGTAGTATGATATACTCTATGTTGTAAAAAAAACTACAGCATTGGGTCATTTGTTTATATTACACTTATTGTGTTACCATAGCAACTATAGTATTACCACAACAGATTAATTAAAGTACTTTACTATGTTCAAAACACTACATGCCACAATCTCATCAACAATGTGGAAGACAGCAGAGACTAGTTCACTTTATTTTAGTTGCCATGATAAAATGGGATTGATAGTGAGATTTATTTGAAGAGTGAATAGTACAGTAGGCTATAAAACCACATCAACTTTTTCCCTAACAGTTACATTTCTGCTTGCGTTTGTTATATTTTAGTTAAAATGTTTTAAATTTAATTAGTATGCTGCACCTTTTAGATGTTTAATAAAGGTTTTTAAATTAAAACGTTTTCTTTACATACAACGTCTATTCTCTGTGTCTTTAAGTGTTTAAAACTGGAAATATCTCATCATATAACATACA
Organism: Danio tinwini; assembly: GCA_903798205.1. Classification (NCBI taxonomy): domain Eukaryota; kingdom Metazoa; phylum Chordata; class Actinopteri; order Cypriniformes; family Danionidae; genus Danio; species Danio tinwini. The sequence goes on from CAIGQZ010032693.1 coordinate 8,250,385, forward strand.
GCCAAAAATGTTATGGTTTATTAGATAAAAAATTATAAGTCTATTTTAGTTATTGTTAATAAATAGTGCACCAATATAAATCATATCAAAAAGCACGAAAGGAAGAGGGAACACAAGACACACATTGTGAGTCTGCATATAATCTCACTGAGCGAGTGTACTGAGAGTGCGCAAGAAAATTTGTGCGTGAGCAGTGCATATTTTAGAAAACGTGAGAATTTGCCCGCGAGCAGTGTATGTTTGAGAGCTTGCAAGCAGTTTTGTCCACAAACAGAGGAAATCAGTGCACGAGCATTATATTGAGAAAACTATGTTCATGCTCACTTTGTGCAGGACAGTTTTGTGTTGTGAGCATTTTATTTAATTAAAAAGTGAACACTATAATGGCAACAATAGGAAGAGAAAAGAAATCTGCATTTTGTCATGGCATTTGAGTTTACATATACAGTAGGGCTGTTGTGTCTAATATGAATATAGTCCAGCTATTCACAGATATTGCCAGATAACCACTTTACCTCTACCATATTTCTAACAGATCATTTGTGAATCTGACTGTCATGCTTTCTTGCATTATCTTGAGCCTTCACATTGCCAATTATATACTATATTGTTAGTAGTCTGGATAGGTCACAGTCATTCTGCTACATCATATCGCTTTCTACTGGATGTAACATGCTCTGCTGTACATTTGGTAGTTTTAGAAAGTTAAGTTCTAATTCTGTAGTTATTTTAGTGAAAGTAACTAAAAGGTAATATAAGAGTCATGTAACATATTACAATTCTGAGACAGTAATATTGTAATGTAAGGGATTACTTTTAAATAACAGTAACAAGTAATCTGTAATGTATTACAGTTTGGAAGTAACTTGCACAACACTGGTGTGTGTGTGTGTGTGTGTGTGTGTGTGTGCGTGTGTACATTTAGGTGTGTACATGTAGATTTGTTTATGTTTGTGTGTGCGGTATGCACACAGGTGCATGTGTATGTGTGTGCACAATTGTGTGAGTGTGTGTACTCATTTTATAAAATAGTTTTTTAGCAGTTTGTGTGTTTACATTTACCGTCTTTCGGATGAGACGTTAAACCGAGGGCCTGACTCTCTGTGGTCATTAAAAAAATCCCATGGCACTTCTGGTAAAGACTAGGGGTGTAACCCCTGGCCTGGCCAAATTCCCTCCATCAGGCCTTACTCATCATGGGCTCCCAATCATCCCCATCCAAGTTCCGGTAAACAAAACGGCCAAGTTCCCTTGTATCGTTTTGTTTTGTAAAGGAAATGCTATAAAAAATGTTTTGCAGAAATATAGTTTTTATTGCAAATATTTTATTTTTGTTGCACTGCTTGATTTTTATTTGCAGTTCTTTTTTTGTTTGCAAATTTCATTTTTATTTCCCAAAACTTAATTTTCCCTTTGCAGTTCTTTATTTTTTTGTTAAAAAATTTATTTTTATTTCACAAAAATGTATTTTTGCTCTGCGATTTTTGGAGATTTGCACTTATTTATTTATTTATTTTTTGCTCAATGTTTGTTTGCAAAACTTTCTTTTATTTTGCAAGCATATATGGGCCTAGATTGACTTCATAATGGGTCACCACAGCAGAATGAACCACCAACTATTCTAGACAGCAGATGCCCTTCCAGCTGCAACCCAGCCCTGGAAAACACCCATACACACTCACATTCACTCGCGCACACACACTCATACACTGCAGCCCATTTAGTTGATCAATTCCCCTATAGTGCATGTGTTTGGACTGTGGGGGAAACCAGAGCACCCGGAGGAAACCCACGCCAACACGGGAAGAGCATGCAAACTCCACACAGAAATGCCAAATGACTCAGCCGGGACTCAAACCAGCGATCTTCTTGCTGTAAGGCCACAGCTCTAACCACTAAGCCACCGTGCCACCCTGCTTGTAAAATGTAATAGTAAAATGTTCCTGCAATTCTGACAGTAGTGATCTGCAATGTTTAATGTGATTTTTGGTGAGCTCAAGCCTGATGCTGCTGAACTATTTCTCTTTAGTAGTTTCTCTTGTTTTGTCTGTTAACAGAATGTTGGTAAATCTTCTCAAATACGAGCAAAATCGAAGCACTTTGGTTTACTCTGCTTTAAATTGGCTTTCACACAGACTATGGATTTTTATGGGCTGCCTAAACTTGTGGTGGTAAATCAAGCAGAAACAGACAAACCGTTCCCAACACTGACCTTCTCTCTTTATGCAGTCTATAGAGCCACGAGGATATATCGCCAACAACACAGCCAATCTAGATTCAATTACCAACTGGGCCAAGAGGGCAATTTATAACTAAACACACACACACACACACACACACACACACTCGTGTAGATGCTCCTGAGGATGCGAGAGGTCGAGCCGCATACATTAAACTCCTGTGTTTACCGTTGAGAAACACTGAGGAATTCAGAATCATGAATTTCTGAACATAATTCAGAGCTGAAATCTCTAGTGCGTCCTGCTTATCGTTCATAAGCCGAAATACTTCGAGAACAGAATTTACATTTGTTGCTGAAATGAATTTCCTTAGTCACAAAGGTGTGTGTGTGTGTGTGTGTGTGTGTGTGCGTGTGCGTGTGCGTGTGCGCGTGTGCGTGTGCGCGTACGTGCGTGCATGCATTTGCATTATGAATAATTATGCATCATAATCATGTGCAGTGTTTTATGGGATTTATGTGAGCGCATGAAATGCTGATTTCATAGAGGCTTGAAAGACGCAGTTTTTTTTGTCTGAGCTGTTCTTGGTTAGTTTGTTTTCCAGTACAAATATCTACACGTTCTTGAATCAATTTGAGAGCCAAATCTGGTTAAGATTTAAAGTTCTACACTGAAAATGTATATAAAGTAATCAACCAAGAATTATTTTTCATAAATAAGATGCCATTTGGGGAGACGCAGTGACGCAGTAGGTAGTGCTGTCGCCTCACAGCAAGAAGGTCACTGGTTCGAGCCTCGGCTGGGTCAGTTGGCATTTCTGTGTGGAGTTTGCATGTTCTCCATGTTCGCGTGGATTTCCTACGGGTGCTCTGGTTTCCCCCATAATCCAAAGACGTGCAGTACAGGTGAATTGGGTAGGCTAAATTGCCCGTAGTGTATGAGTGTGTATGGATGTTTCCCAGAGTTGGGTTGCAGCTGGAAGGGCATCCGCTGCGTAAAACATGTGCTGGATAAGTTGCCAGTTGATTCCGCTGTGGCGACCCCGGATTAATAAAGGGACTAAGCCAAAAAGAAAATGAATGAAGATGCCATTTAAGGGCGACATGGTGGCTCAGTGGTTATCATTGTGGCCTCACAACAAGAAGGGCGCTGGTTCGAGTCCCGGCTTGGCCAGTTGTAGGATTGTCACGATTCTGGAATTTTAAAATGTCCATTTCCCGCTAAACAGCACTGATTTTTCATTCTGTTCAAGTGCTCAACAGACAGGACCGGATTAACCAATGTGCATTATAGGCACAGGCACAGGGGCCCGTGCACACTTGGGGCCCCTGCAAGAGGGGTAAAATGCGGATGTTAGAGTGACTATTCAGTAAATAGCACACCTCGTTGGAATAAACTAGTTGAGTGATTCACTCACATCACCGTTTGATTGACAGAGATAACATAAGTGGTGAGCGCAGCACGCATCAGCGTGAGTGGCGTAGCTCGTAAAGCGCATGGCAACATGTTTTGACGCGATCCGATCATGAACCCGGTTCGAATCCAGCGTCTGATGAACACGTATCACCACATATCAGATTTTGCCTACTCTTCATCACGAGGAAGACAAGTAGGAATTATCAATAAGTGTGTGCATTATGGAAGACTCAGATTCATAGAACTGGATTGGAGAGGTGTTATATCCAAATCATATCTATTATAAGTTTGTAGAAGTTATACTTTAAATAAACCATTAAATATAAATGTTTAGTATTGCTTCAGAGAACTTGAATAAGTTAAAATCCATTAATTTTTTACTAGTTGTATAAGTATTTTTTTCAAAGTATGCTTTAAAAAGGTTAAATCTATGTAGACTAGAAATATGTACTGTATATCATTTATTAAAAAATGTGGACAATACATTGCAGATTTATTTGATTTAAAAAAACATTATATTAATCTTATTTTTTTAATTCAACTATAGGGGTGCGGCCAGGTAGGGGACCTACAAGACCATGTGCCCAGGGGCCTCTAAATTCTTAATCCGGGCCTGTCAACAGAAATGTGATTGGCCATGAAGGTCATCAGTTCACCGAACTTACTGCTGTTTCATGAGTGTAACCAAAGATACAGGGACACTGTAGCTTTTCAAAGTCACGTCAATCAGCTGACATGCGAGCGATCCGCTGATGAATTGCGGCTTCAAAACGCTCCAATGTCCCTGTACAGTATGTGTGTTTACACACAGTAAACAGCGGTGAGTTCTGTGAACTGATGACCTTCACGGCCAATCACATTTCTGTTGAGCACTTAAACACAATGGCTAATCAGCGGCGTTTAAGAACACGCTCAAATGTTCGCAAGAAATTAATGTTTTAAAAATTTTAGTGTTAAATAATACCGCATTACAGTATTGTGACAACCCTAGTCAGCTGGTGTTTTAGTGTGGAGTTTGCATGTTCTCCCCATGTTGGTGTGGGTTTCCTCCGGGTGCTCCGGTTTCCCCCACAGTCCAAACACATGCGCTATAGGGGAATTGATTAAGTAAATTGGACGTAGTGTATGTGTGTGCATGTGAGAGTATATGGGTGTTTCCCAGTACTGGGTTGCAGCTGGAAGGACATCCGCTGTGCAAAACATATGCTGGATAAGTTGGTGGTTCATTCCGCTGTGGTGACCACTGATGAATAAAGGGACTAAGTCGCAGGAAAATGAATGAATAAATGAAGATGCCATAACCCAACAAGAGAACGCCCCTTTTTATATTTGCTGTTGTTGCTACACATGCCCCTTATGCCGAGTTCAGACTGCATGATTATGCAGATCATTAAGTAGTGGCGTCACAGATGCTTTGACACTGCATGATTATCTGGGCCAGCGTTCTGTCGCTGCTGTGTTCATACTGTAGGATGGATCGGGGGCAAGAGGTTTCACACTGCATGACTTTACAATATGAGAATCACCGACAACTTCGTCTCGGTCCGCAAGCTACGTCTCACAACCAAGCACATGCGAAAAGTGAGATGGAAACGTCGCAAAGTCACGTAGTATATGTTTAATTAGTAACTACATTATGAGAAAGAAGCTTTAGTGGAGTAGAAAACGTACTTATTTTGCTCACCTGGGTTTGAAGGAAATTAGCAATTTCTCCTCCTGTCAACCCAGTTGTGGTATTGCTCAGATAATAGCCATACCTGTCAACCCTCCCATTTTTCCCTGTATTCTACCGTATTTTACAGTTCTATCCTGCTATCATCCCGTAAAGGTATTTTCCCGTATTTCTCCCGTATTTTCAGTCTTTCTCTGAAGGATGACAATAAACATTAAAGAGCAGAGCCTCCCTATACGCAACCCATACCTCCGAACCACCAGGGACCGCCCCGTGCTCTAAAATGTGAGTCTGTTCTGTGCTTTCGCTTTGTTTACGCATGAAAACACTTTAAAATAAATATAAAAACGGTGGGATTCCCTTTCCTTTTTATTACAGATGCCGTCTCCCCTTCATATGCAATCCTCAAAACAGTCATATAGCGGTGCGTGACTGTCAGCTGACGCGCTCCATAGTGATAAATAGACGCTGTTTTCCCAACGGATTCTGTACATGTAATTTGAAGCTGAGGCTGGGTTTTGGGTGCCTGTTAAACAGACATATACACATAATTAATAATAATAATATCTAAATATGTAGATCTTGGTGGGGGTTTTTCAAACACACCTAATTTTTTCCCTTATAAGCGTAAAAAGTTTGTAAAGCAGTCGAATGCTTTCTTTATAATGTTAGATGAGTGCATTTTTAAAGTGACTCCTTGCTTTAATGTAATCAACCCAAAAAAATCTAAATAAATAAGAGATTCATTTGTTGCTCTTTAATCAGAATGTGTAAGTTATATAGTGAAAAAACGGCTAATGAGATTTGATAACTTGATTCTATTTCATTATAATAGCTCTTCATTTTATTAAGGCAAGGCAAGTTTATTTCTATAGCACATTTCATACACAGCAGCAATTCAAAGTGCTCTACATCAACAAGAATAAAAAAGACAAGTGTAAAAAAAAACAGATAATAATGTGTTAGAACAGGCTGTAAAAGAATGAAAAAGAAGAGAAAAACATAATAGTGTGATCTGTTGGACGTAGCACAGTGCACATTCAGTAAAGGCTGAACTGTTTGCTAATTTATTTGCTGCTAATGTATACTATTTATTTTTTCTTTTGTAAATAACAATAATAAAACATATTACTGACCATTTTACTGTTTATTTACAATGAAACAGCTCCAAATCAACATATTTAGTAATTCTGGGATTTTTTAAAGGGGGGTCGGAGTAATCTCTTATTATGGTGAGCATATCCCTTATTTTCACATCCCAATGTTGACAGGTATGATAATAGCTGATGTTATTGTCAATCAGAACACATTTTACACGGCATAATTTTGAATCGCCGACAGGTCCAGATATTTAGCATGCCAAATATCTGATGGGTGTCAGCGACTCATCTGAGATTGTTTCAGATGGCGTCATTGATGGTTCACACTGTGTGATTGATCCTCACGTGACTGAGCACTGATTTACCTATGATTTCAGCCATTTGTTGGCGATTTCTCTGCAAGTCAAAATCAGGGCTAAAATCGTGCAGTCTGAACTCTCATTAATGCTGATTGGCTGTAACTGTGTTTTGGGTGTCAGTCCAACACTGGTGTCAAAAGAGTATTTTAAAAATCTCTTGGTGCACCTTCAATAAAAAAATGCTGTTTAACTAACTAAAATATATTTTATATTAAATATTAACTGAGAAAATTCACGTGGAGTTCAGTGTTTCCTGCCATTCATAATTATTTGTAAAATTCCCTAGCAATTTCAGAGTGATGTTGTTTCTGTACCAAATTGTTTGTTTTGTACTCAGTCGAGATGTCGCATGCCAACCAGTTTGTGCGACGCTAAAACCAGCGTCCAAAATAACTTTATACTGGGAACAAGTAATGGAATCTTCTTAACTGGTGAAATCTGTTCTTAACCTGCGGTCACCAGATAAACCAGCTAAGCTGATCTGATGTGTTTTTACAACAGTGCTTTATTCCTCAAGCATATGCTTTACTGCTTGTGTGTAAATAAATAACCACATGCTAATGTGTTTTATGTCTTTAATAAGAGTTTCTGCTGATAGTTTGACTGTAAAAAGCTAAATTATGCAGACTTTAAATCAGTTTAAGAAAACCTTTTGCTGATTGAAGCTTTTGAAACTGCCAAAAAGGGATTATTGTTTGTTTATTTGTTTATTTGAAACATTTACATTTAAGCTTGATTTAAGCCAATTAAATCAAAATAATAAAATCAAATATTTCAGTTTGATATAAATACTATTTTATAAAAATTTAAAAAGTCATATTCATAATAATTAAAGTACACATCTTAAAACTAACAAAAATAAAAAAATAAATAATGCCCTATTGCCTATTTCTTTCTTTTAGGGGAAAAAATACTTAATTTGGGCATTTTCATTCTTAAATGTTTATTAAACTGCTTATATTTTTAATAAATTAAATTATTCTTTTTCTTTTTGGCTTAGTCCCTTTATTAATATGGGGTCGCCACACTCCGGACAACTTAACTCAAGCAAATCCCCTATAGAGCATGTTTTTGGACTGTGGGGGAAACCTGAGCACCCAGAGGAAACCCACGCCAAAACGGGGAGAACATGCAAACTCCACACAGAAATGTCAACTGGCCCAGTTGAGGCTCGAACCAGTGACCTTCTTGCTGTGAGGCGATTGTGCTACCCACTGCTCCACTTTGACGCCCAATTACATTATTGGTGCTGTAAAAAGAAATCTTATGAAATTGAAAATAGTCACATTAACCGTTCACTGGAAGTGTATCGGTGGCCAATAAACACTTGCTGTGCATATGACACATTTAATACAATTTTGGCCTTTGTAGGTTTACTTTACTTTTTTATTTTTTATGTTTTATTTATACATTGTAAAACACATAACAAAAATATACAAAAAGAACAGCATAAACATGTAACAATAAGTAAATACACTAAAGAGTATTTTGAGCAAAAAAAATAAAAATAAAAACAAATAAATAATAATAATTAAAAAATTATAATAAAAATAAAAACAATTTGTGCAATCTTATAAACAGAAGAAATAAGCCTACAATGTGTTGACAAGAACTAGTATCCAGTACCAAGCTGGGAATTGGGGTGGTGGGGACTCGATCAAGAGGAGCAGGGTCAAGCTGAAGAGTTTGGACATGTTTGCGAAGGGGTTCCCACAATTTTATAAAAATAGTGCTAGGTCGGTGAATAGAATACCTAATTGTCTCTAACTTCATAAAATAGAGAACATTTTTCATACAACAAGTGTGAGAAAGTGGGTGAAGGCTCTTCCAGTTCAGAAGAATCAATCGCCTAGCCAAAAGGGTTAGGAAGGCTACAAAGTCTACAAAATTAATGGGTAAAGTGTGGTCGGGTGGAAGAACCCCAAATAAACCAATAATTGGACACTGTGGGATATCAACAGTGGTAATAGCCAATAGCGAGAGAAAAAATTGTCTCCAAAAAGAAAGCAGGGAAGGACAGGACTAAAACATATGAATCAAAGTAGCTGAACCAGAATGACACCTGCTGCACTGAGTTTTACTTTACTTTGTTTGTTTTTTTAGACTTTTATTGTATAAACAACTCAACTGTACAGTATGTAGAGCTCAATGTAGAGGTCATTCAGCATTGAATCAGAGCATGAGAACAAAAACGGAAGAGAGGTAAACAAGCTAACAATTAAAGTCAAGAAGGAACACAATGATTAATGTAATTTTGCTATATTTACCAAATATTTGCAAACAATATAGATTATTAAAGGGCACCTATTTTACCCCTTTTTTTCAAGATTTAAGATAAGTCTTTTGTGTCTCCAGAATGTGTCTGTAAAGTTTTAGTTTTAAAACACCCGTCAGATTATTTATTAGACCTTTCAGAATATTGGGATTTTCTGCTCTGAACACCATGTAGTTGTTTTTGGTGCCTGTGCCATCAATGCTGGTTCTCCCAGCCCACCGTTCCCACATGCCTGTCAGTGTGCCTTAATCTCCGCCTCAGCTGTGTCAGATAAACAGCACAGTGACAGACATGAAGGAAGCAGATCTCACGTAACGTTTGTGAGAAATACAACAGTAAGAACTTTCCCAATGATTATTTGATGTTTTTGTTGTAGAGTTAATTCAAGCCTTTCTGCATAGTCATTACACATTACTTGTCTTTATATATATATATATATATAAAAGCTTAAAATAAAGAAATAAAAAATAAAAATAACATCTGTAAATGTAGAATTTCAATATTTAAAAAATGTTAATAAATGTATAATGAGCAAAATCCAGTGTTAAGTAAACAAAAAGAGCAGTATGGAAAATGTGGACGTGGCAAATTGTGCAAAACATTGCTTCATTTTTTTTTTTTGTGTGTTCTCGTGTAAATGTCTGCTTCCAAGACAGTAGAAATAAGCATTTTATTTTAGCCTCATAATTTAATGCTGCCGTCTCTTCGCGGTACTGGTTGTTACCAGGTTATGGGGAAAAAACAGCATGTTCAAAACATCAAATCAGATAAGAGGAACCAAAAAGCAATATGGTGTTTATGACATCCCAGAGAAGGTAGAATTTAAAGACTTAAATGCACAAGCTTAAAATGCATGCAATTGACAAATAGTCGCAGACAAATTAAATTTTAGTGACAAGGAGGCACTATTCTGATCGGGCTGGTAATGATCCTGTCTACTGTCTCAAGCGTCTCTCACATTGTCCCGGGCCATTCGGGCAGTCCCTATTGTTGAGCCCTGCAGTGTAAACGGGGCCTTTGATTGACATTCTCCCTTTGTACTTGTCATCAGAGGTGGAAAGCACCGCCCACTAGTGCCCATCTCTCCCTCATTATCATAAACAGCAGCCCTGAGTGAGAAGCAGCCGTCTGTCCATTAGCCATTAGAGTGTTTGAGCTGCTGAAGATAATGTCAGCATAGACTAAGAGGATTATAGATGTGGAGTTTTAGATGAAGCACAAATGAACAGCGACAGGAGTCTCTGTGGGAAACCAGTTTATTATGTTGACAAATCCTATTGTATCCGATTGATGCAATCCCATCCCATGCGGGGTCAAAGGGGTTAACCCGGGAAGTGGATGAGAGTTCATGAAAGTGCTTAGTTCCTGCGATATGTTTAATAAAAGCAATCTGTGAAACAAGCGAAGGGTTTCATATCTTTAGTCCTGTTTTGAATTTGCCATTATGCTGACACATAAGCAACTGTAGCTCCGCCCTCTTCTGAAAACTGCACAATCTCATTTGAATTTAAAGCAACACCAAAAACCACAATTAGGATAAAAAAGGGTCAGTTTCAGAGAGTTATAAACATTATCTGTGTGCTATTTTGAGCTGAAACTTTACACACGCATACTAGAGATATCAGAAATGTATTTTACATCTTGTAGGTCACCTTTTTTTAAGACTTGTGACTTACTCTTGCATCTGCTAAATATTATAGTTGCTGATTTCCTGGTGTATTTTCTGCAGGTTTTACTGGGATCTGACCATGCTGCTCTTGATGGTGGGCAATCTAATCATCATCCCTGTCGGCATCACCTTCTTCAAAGATGAGCACACGCCGCCGTGGATCGTCTTTAACGTGGTCTCCGATACTTTCTTCCTGATGGATCTGGTGCTGAACTTCCGCACGGGAATCGTAAAAGAGGACAACGCCGAAATCATCCTAGACCCTCAACAGATCAAGATCAAGTATCTGCGCTCGTGGTTCGTGGTGGACTTCATATCCTCCATCCCCGTGGACTACATCTTCCTCATAGTGGAGACGCGCATCGATTCGGATTTCTACAAGACGGCACGAGCTCTGCGGATCGTCAGATTCACCAAAATCCTCAGTCTGCTGCGGCTGCTGCGGCTCTCGCGCCTCATACGATACATACACCAGTGGGAGGAGGTCAGTACACTCACACACACACACACACACACAACAATTTTACATCTGATATACAGGGGGGCTAATAATTCTGACTTCACCTGTATACTGTATAATGATCATCTGATGCTGAGGGATTCACATTAGTTTTACTTTTTCATTGTGTGAAAGATGTAAGACTTGACACATTTTTAAATAATGTTTCCCTCCACAATAATAATAATTTTTATTATTATTATATTCATGACCATTAGTTCTGCAGCATATTGACAAAATTATTATTGTTGTTGTATTATTATTATTATTATTATTATTATTATTATTATTATTATACAGTCATTAATTTTACTGTAATAATAATAATAATAATGTTGTTGTTTTTTTCAATTTACTGCTGAATTAATGGTAATTAATGGTATATTTATTATTATTCTTATTGTGTAATTATTATTATTATTATTATTATTATTAATATTAAAGGTGCAGTATGTAAGTTTGACACCCAGTGGTTGAACTAGGTATTGCATTCCTGGATCAAAACACATTTTCACTCAGCTCCTCCTCTGTCGAGTCCACACAAGCACAGGTTGCCATATTGGTGTAAGTGTGGCTGACTATCCAGCCTAAAAGCTGATTTGAAATGGCTTCTATTTCTCACAGGTGATGGATGATCACCTCAGGTACACCCTTGTGTGCTTTATTCAGTGCTAAATGCTAACAATGTGAGTTTGAATGCCATTTTACAAGACTTCCATTGCCATTTACTGAAAGCAGCAGCAGATAGTTTACCTCAGATCTGGAAAATACAATAAACCGTTTGAAACTGAACTTCAGATCTGTGACTCAGTGCAAAGCAACACATATCAGTGATTCAGCATCTACATTTAATAATGTTAAAGAGGGTTCATATGTATTAATTAGATTATAAGTCTTACCATATTGTTGGAGTGCAGTGAGTGCAGCCAAATTGATTATCACTGCATATCTCCTCGTGTAGCGTATTGTTAGGACACAGGATTACAATGTAACCTGCTCACCTAATGTTTACGTTAGTAATATTTATATTATTTGCTAATAGGCGAATTACCGGTTTGTAAACATTCAGGATGCATGCACATCGAGGTTGTAGAAAAAAGCGAGAGAGCTAGCATTTGCAGTGAGGGAATGACATTCGATGCGGTACAGAGTTTGTTGTTGTATATGAGCAATTCCAGCGTTATGAATGTGACATTTGCAGTAAAATCTCAAAACATAAATTGACAGAGGAAGTATATGTTAACATCATATTGAAACATCTGTTTATATTTTCCAAAACAACTCACCACAGAGTTGTGAAAGCAGAAAAATATCAATCTGTAAACATTTTTTATATTTTAAATAAGAAAAATAAACATGCATTATGGATGTAACCAAAAAAGTCTGTGAGTTTGCAGTACACAACATGCTTTGTAGAAATTCTGTGAATTAAACTGCACAACCCAAAAGAAACTATGCTAATCAACAGGATAAGAGTCGGCTCACTATAGAACAAACATGATTGATTTGATTTGATTTTACAGTTTTACATTTATAAGGAAAAAGCTTTGTTATGGATGTGACATCTCTCCGTTATGGATGTGACAGATGTAAAATTGCCACTTGTGGGACTTTTGTAAATCAAATATAATAGTTTAATAACATTGACAGAGACATTTTTGAGTATTTTTAAAGCACTGTAAAATACAAGCCTACACAAAAAACACAGAAATGGTTTGCTATTTTGGCCAAAACTTTAGTTTTTTCATGGCAAGGTTGACATTTGCATGGAATTGCTCATATACGTTATATTGCTTATATATTATATATTATTCATACAATGCTTTCAGCTTATTATAACAGCTTGTCACCCAGTAATAAGCACAGTTATTCAGCAAAATAATGTTAAAGTGAGCGGCGTTCGTCTGACAGGTCCATTTGCGATAGCATGATTTTACAAGAGAGAAGTTAAAGACCTACAAGTCTTTGGATGCCTACAATTTTGCTCTGTGTGGTCATATGCAGGAAATAATGCTCCATGATTACCAGATTTAAAACTATGTAGTGCCAAAAACTGAGGTTCTGCTCAGCCAAAAACAAGGACAGAAGACAGAGCTGTACAAGGCCTGGGTAATCATCAACAAGCAAAACAACTGCATCCTGACAGAGAACTGCACCTATATGGCAGGGTATGTGAACTTACATGTTTACATTTCATTCTGAGCATTCAGTGTCTGCAGTTTAATTCACCATATTGAACTGTTTTTGCTGAAATCATTGCTGCAATCAAAACGAGTAATGTGTCTGATTCAGCATAGCGGGAACTCACTTGATATAAAATGAGAACTGCAGAGTCCAGCATTTTTAATTAGGTCCTCACTCCATTCAGCTCTTATGATTGCTGTTAGCTAAATAGTATTTTTGGACTTTTGATTTTGGCATCCTTCCGCACAACACAGCATGTTTGCTATTGCAACCAGTCTTTTTTTGCAACCGGTATGCGTGGTTAAACCCGTTTGACGTCATGTGTAGGTTGGTAATTCCCCTATTAATAATCACCTCATGTGGAACTCTGAATCTGTGCTCATTTTGAAGTCTGCTACTGTCCACTGAAGGTCACGTTTTGGCCACGGACGCATACTTTGAGAGCCTTCATGACTGACTGAATGAAATACGATGTTTTCCACCAATGCAACCTGGGGTGCTGAAATATAATTTAAATATAATTGGCTAAACTGGCATGGGGCAAAAAAAAAAGCTGTTACAGCACGTAACGCACATGTTTAAAGCAGAATATCTGACTTCAGCATTGTTTTTCAGATAAACAAGAATGTATACTTAACATGTTTCTTAAATATCTGAACGCTGTATTTTAGGCTTTAGAAGAGTCAAAAACTTACATACAGCACCTTTAATTATTATTATTATTATTATTATTATTAGTAGTAGTAGTAGTAGTAGTAGTAGTTTCAGTACTACTGCCACTACTACATTTGAATTATTGGTGATGCACACTTATTGTATATGAACAAGTATGATTTTTTTGGTGGTGAGCTATTCTTTTACTGGCTTTATTTAAAGGGCCATGAACCCCCCTCTGTCTCAGCAGGGTGTTTTTACACCTCTAGTTTGGAAAAAGTCAGGAAAGTGGGCGTGTCCAGCTCTGTTTAGGTGGTAGTGTCGGGGGAGAGAAAGAGGGAAGGATTTGCAAAAATGGGAGTTTCCATTTTGGCACGTGCTGATTTACACAGAGGCAAAACAAACACACAGACGCAGAGGAGAAAGACAGCGACTGTGTTTACATGGACATCAGTAATCCACTTATATGCCAAATTCTTAATTTGTGGACTTTAACTGCTGTTCAGCACTTTCACTTTTTATTCAGGAACATTTCCTGCATGTCCCCTGTGACAAACGAGATATTGTATGTGAGGAACTGCTGGAGAGTGGAGTATTAATGGAGTGTTTGATACCGCACGGTCAATGGGAGAAAAAAATCCTCCGCAATTCTCAGAAACTTAGATGTACTTGATAGGTAGCATCAGGAAGCCGTGTGTGTATAGACTATACTGTCACAAAATGCTGCAAAAATTAAAATGTTTACATTCGGAGAGCAGCATTTACAGAGGATATTTCAGTCTATAATATTGTACTATAATATTGCAGTGATATTAACATACTATATACTAAATCACTAAATCATCTTGACTAAGGTCTGTCTTTAAAAACTGAAAGAGCACTGCTGACCATATGAACTAACTTTGCCATCTAAATGAAAAAACAAAGGGCACTGATCTCACACACACTTACCAAATCTGTAGACATAGGACAATCAATACAAACTGGAGCCGTGTCTTTACTAAAAGGAGATAAGCGGAAAATCCGGATTTCAGCATTTCCAGACGCGAAAAGCCCTTGGGTAAAAATTTCCTTACAAACAAATTTCTGTCACGTGTCGAGTGCACTGTAGTCCACACGTGAGTCCAGCTGCGTTCTCTTAGCGGGAAAATGAAAACAAAACCTTCGTTGCAGCACAATAAAATTCAACACTGATGACCTATGTCTTCAAATTCGCGTTCTATCATGCATATTAATAAAGTTGCTCCGCATACACAATAAAGCACGCTGATTGGTTAGAACCAAGTCTTTCTCATGAATTAATGCCACACACTCAGCGACGTCACAATGCACTCGCGGGTACAAACATCCACTCTCCACGCTGGACTACACACAAGTCTCTAATTGCCGTG
This sequence comes from Danio tinwini, assembly GCA_903798205.1. Classification (NCBI taxonomy): domain Eukaryota; kingdom Metazoa; phylum Chordata; class Actinopteri; order Cypriniformes; family Danionidae; genus Danio; species Danio tinwini. Next base: position 8,265,784 of record CAIGQZ010032693.1, read on the forward strand.
ACGCAGCTTCAAGAATTAGTTTCAAACCCGAAGAACAAAATTTGCTTAAAATAATGCAAAATCAACCAGTTTTTACTTTTTAGTGCAATATATGTGTCCTAATAGTGTTTATAGCAGCGTGGGACACAGCTATGACTGACAACAGCTCAACACATGTGTCTTGGTGTTTCATGACCCTTTAATAATGCTTAGTTAATGCATAGTTGTTTGGTTTTTAATATAAAGGTTTCTCCTATAATTGTCAAGGAGAAATAAATGCACAGCTACCATATAATATTCACTTTATATTGAGATTTATTTTATTTTTCATATTTTGTATTTCTCCAAATTTGAGCATATTTATTTTGTGAAATTATTGAGATTTGCATTGATGTCTGGTTAATATCCTGAGTGTGTTTTTTCTGAAATCACAGGCCGAGTGCAGCATATGTCACATGACTCTCATTTGCAGGCAGTCTGGGAGCTTTGGCAGAAATCGAAGTGTTGAGTCTTGCATGTATCAATTACTGAATATTTCAAAGTAGAGTGCTAACATTAGCCTGTAATTTTCCCTCATCCTCTGGAGGATTGGTTTGGTTGCTGATTAAAGCGCTGATGAGAAGCGTCTCTCTGCATCAGTGGGTGAACGGGTGAACAGGGTCTGAGAGGTGAACAGGGAGAAGCGAATCTGTGAAACGCAGCTGGTGCCTCATTTAGTCACTCTACATATTCTTTTCCATAACAGCACACCGCAAATTGAGCGGACCTTATTAGACGTGTGCAAAACATGTCGGAAATTCAAGAGACATCAACAAATCTGCATGTTTGACTAACTGGATTGTGACACTAGATTTCAGAGCAGTGTTTAAGTTAATGTTTGCATTGTGACACATTATTAATATGTTTATTTCCAGTTTATTAGTATAGCATTTTCACAATAATTGTTCCAAAGCAGCTTTACAAAAGGTGCATGTTATTACATAACAATTAAAACCAGAAAGAAGTACACATTTCTGTATTTTTTTTGTATTCCTGTTTTAATTTTCCCCCATTTATTTCTGCTATTCAATTGCATTATGGGACATTGATCTTTCTTCAAACAGCTTTTAACCTTAAACAGATGTAACAAGTGACTTATTGATGTTTTTTTAATAGTTTAAAGTGACTCACTACAGAATTAAATGTGCACTTCAGCTCTCCTGTTTCCAGCAAAACGGTTGGTCTGGAGCTCCACAGGGTCAATACACATGGTTGGATGCTATAGCCAAACGTTTGGTCACTCATGCCAATGCCAAACGCCTATTTCAATGGTGTCAGCAGCCAAAATCTTGGGCTGTGGACAATGTGAAACGTGTATTGTTCTTTGAGTCCACCCTTACTGTGTATCCTACATCCGGGAGAGTTACGATATAGAGAAGCCCCAAAGACTGTTACATGCCCAGAGTGAAGCATAGAAGAAATGTTATCATTTATACTTTAAAGAATAGTAGAATAAGACACAAGAGGTTAGGGGTATCAAAATTAATTGTTTCTTCTGTGCGCCGTAATGCAGACATGGAAAATTTGGTATCGGTTCATTAATAGATCATCACCGGTTATTACGTACTGACGTCATTATTCTCATATGCGCTATGTCACAGTAGAATACTATTCGAACAAGGTGAGGGCGAGTATTTAAAATGCTTCTGTGCACAATTCATTGCATATGAGTTTGCTGGACAGTCTTTCACTGACACTGACGTACAGCAGAACCAGGAGACACTATTCACTGCTATGGAGAAAATTAAAACCACTCTCTCTCTCACACACACACACACACACACACACACTTTGGACCTTTAAACTGCTGGCATGTTTGTAAGGTCAAATTTTCTCTCCTCTATCGCTATTAATGTGATACTTGTGGATCCTGACATGAGTGTGTCTATAGAGTGGGTTTTCTCCATTATGGATCAGCTGTGATATCTGCGCAATGTGTGCTTTATTATGCGCAAACAGGCCGCGCATTCTTCGGTGTCCGAGAACAGCTCTGACCATTTTGCGCCAATCGCAGGCCGTTCTGTTAAGCGTGTGAACACAGCGTAACAGAAAAATAGTTTGAAAAAAACTGTGAAAAATAGTTTGATATCAAAAGAGAACAAAGTAAAACTAATTATAAAGAGAAGCGGACAAGCCCTCAATTATGTTATGGTCCCTAAATTAAAAACGACTCGTGAACCAAAGACAACGTAACATAAATGAACAATGGCCAAAGTGCTAAAGCTAGATTATTTATTAACATAACATAACCAGCAAAACAATCCAAAATGACAAGAGATGGGGAGCCCGAAAACATAATAAATAACAACCATTTAAACCTAAAGCAGGTTGGAGCTCCCCACTCCAAACAAATATCAAAAGGAAAGCATAATAGAGAACACAACAATAAAGCCGTCAAAACTGTGGTGGCGTGGAGGAATGAGGAATCACGAGAAGTTCACTTCCGCCTGTTTTAAAAGCCTGACGTCACCAAATCAACCAATAGAAAACTAAAAAGAGAAAAAAAAGACAAACAAGATCAATTGAAAGTAATAATTAAGGGCAGAAGTGAACACCACACGCAACAATGACCAATCATAGGGATGTAAGAACACGCTCAACAACGCTCAAAAAGCAAGCAAAATAATATTTACATTAGTTTGTTTGCTATAAATGCTCATGTTGTCTTCTGTGGTTGTATTAGAGTTTTGTTTGAAACATTCAAAAAGGGTTTTCTTTAAACAGGTCAAATTAAAGGTACAGTTAATATATCTTACTGCTTTCATTAAAGGACAAATTTGTATTGCAAATAATATACTGTATAAATATAAACATTTAAATTGAATTCAAGAATTCTTGTGTTGTGAAGAAAAAAATATAATTGTGGATCGTCAATGCACCGTGATATCGAATTGAGCTGAATCGATAACATGATAATCGTAACTGTGAGACTAGTGTAGGTTCACACCCCTACTAGAGGTATTGTAAATATCATTTATAAGTGACTTGTAGTACAACAATATTCAATTCAATTCAATTGAACAATATTCAAATATTATAATTAAGGGCTTCTGGGAGAGAAAACTCAATACAATTATTGATTGGAACACTGTCTGGAAGAACTGTTTTGTAACTTCATAAAACCCAGCTCACCAAATGATGCATTATAAATACATTTTAAGGCCTTTGCTACCCCCTGGCAGTTTTTTAAAATCAAAAGAAAACTAGACTCATTTTGTCACTTATGTAACAAGGTACTTACCCAGGAAGCACAGCACGTCAACATGATGTCATATTGACATTGTACCCTGATATCGTGGGATGTTGCATTTTGTTTGGAAATTTAAATCTGGTTGACGTCAGAACCTAACATCAGGCCGACATCAATGTCCAACGTCAGACAGACGCATTTTGGTAACTTTTTCAATGCAACCTAAAAACAACAAAATATCAACATCTAATGATGTTTCAGCTTGATGTTGTGCAGACGTTACCACCATGACGTCTATCAGACGGATTTTAGTTGCTATACCTGACGAATAAATTTGACATCAATATGACGTTGGTTTAAGATGTTGGCTCAACGTTGGATTTTGGTCACTTTCCAACACAACTTAAATTCAACCAAATATCAACGCCATTTCACGTCATTATTGGACGTCAAAACAACATCGTCCTTAGACACTGGCAACCTAAATCTAACCTAACATTAACATCTTGTGACGTTGTTTGTCTGCTGAGTTATATACGTATTTTCTGGGAATTATCCCCAAATTGCATTCAAGAGTTCACACTTTGCTGATGATTGATTATAAAGCTTGTCTGGCATGCTGTCCCAGGAGAGAGCCCTGAGCTCATAAGATCCTCAAGTCTGGGCCTCTCTCCTGTTTGCAAGACGAGAGGGGAGTTTGAGCTCACGTAGATTAGATTAGATTAGATTAGATTAGATTCAACTTTATTGTCATCACACATGTACAAGTACAAGGAAACGAAATGCAGTTTAGGTCTAACCTGGAGTGCAATAGCAGCAAGTGCAGGATACAGGTATAAGTTATAAAGTGCAGTTATAGAAAAACTATGGTGATATTTACAAATGGATGTACTATGAACATTATATACAGGTGGTGTTAGCTATGAACAGAGATTTACAATAGATGGATAAATGTACAGGTTGCTATTAATAATCAGAAGTGTGCAGATAGATAAACATAATTACAAATGTATATGTACAGTGGATGTGTACATAATTTACAAATGTACATGTGCAGTAGGTGTGTACAGTTCAAATAAATGAATCAGTGCAATGAATATGTGCAATTTTTAAATGTGCAAATGTTAAGTAGTGCAGTGATTATGATGAGTCTGAGTTATGAGGAGAGGAGAGTGTGGTGTGTATTAGGGGGGCAAAAAGTCAGTGGGGAGCAGAGTTCAAGAGGGAGACAGCTCTGGGGAAGAAGCTGTTCTTTAGTCTGCTGGTTTTTGTCCGGGGGAGCCTGAAGCGCCTGCCAGAAGGCAGGAGAGAAAACAGTCTGTGAGCAGGGTGAGAGGAATCTTTAAGAATACTGCGTGCTCGGCGCAGACAGTGTTTCCTCTGGATGTCCTCTATGGCTGGCAGTGTGGTCCCTGTGATGCGTTGGGCAGTTTTCACCACCCGCTGCAGTGCCTTACGCTCCGCAACAGAGCAGCTTCCATACCAGACTGTGACACAGTTCGTCAGGATGCTTTCTATTGTGCAGCGGTAGAAGTTCACCAAGACGGCTGATGACAGCTGGTTCTTCTTAAGTTGCCTTAAGAAAAATAGGCGCTGGTGAGCCTTCTTGACCAGGCTGGAGGTGTTGGTGGTCCAGGAAAGGTCCTTGGAGATGTGGGTCCCCAGGAACTTGAAGGATGATACAGGCTCGACGGCCATCTCATTGATGTAGATGGGATCATGTGAGCCTGTTCGTCCCTTCCTGAAGTCCACAATGAGCTCCTTGGTCTTGTCGGTGTTAAGGAGCAGATTATTGTTGGTGCACCACGTGGCCAGATGCTGTATCTCCTCCCTGTAGGCAGTCTCATCATTTTTGCTGATTAGACCAATCACTGTGGTGTCATCTGCATATTTGATGATGGCGTTGGATCTGTTCACAGGCCTACAGTCGATGGTGAAAAGGGAGTAGAGGAAAGGGCTCAGCACACAGCCCTGTGGTACACCAGTGTTGAGTGTGACGGTGGTGGAGCAAATGTGGTCTGATCTAACATTCTGAGGTCTGTTAGTCAGAAAGTCCATAACCCAGTTACAGAGAGACGTGTCTATATCCAGGTCTCTAAGTTTGATCATTAACTTAGAGGGTATGACAGTGTTGAATGCTGAGCTGAAGTCAACAAACAGCATTCGTGCGTATGTGTTTTTATTGTCCAGGTGTGTGAGTACAGAGTGCAGTGCTATGGAGACTGCATCTTCTGTGCTCCTGTTGCCACGGTAGGCAAACTGATGTGGGTCCAGTGTGGATGGCAGAGAGTCTTTCAGATGTGCCAGGACCAACCGCTCGAAGCACTTCATGATGATGGGTGTGAGTGCTACCGGGCGGTAGTCATTCAGGCATGTTTGGCTGGAGTGTTTCGGCACTGGCACAATAGAGGTGGTTTTAAAGCATGTTGGCACAGCTGCTAGGTTAAGGGACAGGTTGAAAATGTCTGTGAATACCCCAGCGAGCTGTTCTGCACATGCTTTGAGGACGCGCCCAGGAATACCGTCTGGTCCAGCAGCCTTACGCACATTGATCCGACTCAGTGCGGTGTAGACTTCTGAGGAGGTGAGTGTAATGGGTGAGTGGTCGGTTGAGGAAGTGATCCTGATGTAGGGTTCATTATTGTCTCTTTCAAAGCGGGCATAAAAGTCATTAAGCTCGTTCAGGAAGGAGACATTTGTGGCTGTGGGTGTGGAATGGCTGGGTTTGTAGTTGCTGATGGCCTGTATGCCCTGCCACATGCGCCGAGGATCAGAGTTGGAAAAGTGCTCCTCTAGCTTTAGCTTGTAGCAGTGCTTGGCCTTTTTGATGCCCCTCTTCAGATTAGCCCTGGAAGTGCTGTAGGCCTGTGCATCCCCTGATCTGAAGGCAGTGTTGCGTGCCTTCAGCAGGAGGCGCACCTCCTTGTTCATCCATGGCTTTTGATTTGGGTATGTGGTGATCTGTTTCTGGGTTGTAACACTGTCAATGGTGGTGTTGATGCATTCCAGAACAGAGGAAGTGTAGCTGTTAATGTCTGTGTGAGAGCCACATGTGGCCTGGGAAGCAAACATACTCCAGTCTGTGTGTTGAAACCTGTCCTGGAGTGTGGAGTCTACCCCCGCTGGCCACACTTTGATGGTCCTCACTGATGGCTTCACACGATTGATGAGGGGTGAGTATCGGGGGGTGAGGAACAAAGAAAGGTGATCTGATTGACCCAGGTGGGGGAGGGGGGTAACAGCATAGGCTTCAGCCATGTTTGTGTATACCTGGTCCAAAGTCTTGTTTCCCCGTGTGTGACAGAAAATGCTTTGATGGAATTTGGGGAGCACTGTCTTTAAGTTTGAGTGATTAAAATCCCCCGCAACAATAAAAGCAGCCTCCGGGTGAGCAGTCTGTTGTTTGCTGATGGCTGCATGAAGTTCATTCATAGCAAGCTTTGCATCAGCATCGGGTGGAATGTAAGCAGCGATTATAAAGGTGGAGGTGAACTCCCGTGGCAGATAAAACGGTCTGCATTTGACCATCAGAAATTCCAGGTTAACAGAGCAATGTCTCCCAACGATGACAGAGTTTGTGCACCACGCTTTGTTAATATAAATGCATAATCCTCCGCCTCGGGTCTTACCGGAGTCATCCGCCGCTCTGTCTGCTCGGAATGTTTGATGCTCAGTTAAAGATACAGCGTTGTCTGGTATCCCGCTGTTTAGCCATGTTTCTGTGAAAATCATGACATTACAGTTCCATAATCTTTTGCTGTGGTTGATGCGCAGTCTAATCTCATCCATTTTGTTCACCAGGGACCGTACATTGGCGAGGAAGATGCTGGGTAAAGAGAGCCGGTGTGGTGTTAGCTTTAGCTTAGCTCTTAGCCTGCTGCGCTTCCCCCGCCTTTGTTTACGTTCGCATCGCCGTCTCCGAGCACTCCTGCCCGGCCGGACAGAGCGCTCAGCCTCGGGTGTCCTGGCGATCTCTGGGATGAGTTGTAGATTGCTGATAAAACTGTCCGAAATGCACAAACCAATATCCAAGATCTCCTGTTGGGTGTACGATGTAAAGGCATTACTGTTCTGCACGAACAGACCCGAAATGAGCAGGAAAAATACTGCAAAATTGCAGAAACTGGAGAGACGCCAAGCCTCGCGATGTGTACGCGCCGCCATCTAAGTTGAATCTAATCTAATCTAATCTTGGTCTATATGCCGCCATCTTGGTCTATAGATAATGAACGTAATGAACTGCGGTAGATAATGAACAGCTAGGGATCGCTCTTAAGAGATAACTACTTACTAGGAGCATGTCTATGGTGCTGATTTGGATTAGTCAATTCACTTTAGATGCATGTTTTTGGTCAGTGGGAGGAAACCGGGGAACCCAGAGGAAACCCACGTGAGCATGGGGAGAACATGTAAACTCTGCACAGAAACGTTGGCTGGCTTGGTAAGGACTAGAACCAGTGACGTTCTTGCTGTGAGGCTGATGCCACCCATCTAGGAAAGGAGGAGGACTAGGGGTGGAAGGGGGGATTTCTCAAAACGAAGATGGCTGTTATATGAAACTTAGGGTATTTATAGTGGCTTAGGAATCGTCTGATTAGTGAATCACGAATTGAATAATGCAGGGCCGGCTGCAAGCAATCATAAACACGTGATCCTCTCGAAATTACTTTATGAATACACTTCACTTATTCTGGTCCAGGGTACGAGACCTACCATCAGATCTAATGAGAACTCATATCCAATATGACCCATTACTTTTTCTGCTGCTAGACCAAAGAAGCATTCTGTCCATTGTTCTGACTGCTGCTAAAAAACTATTCTCAAAATATGGCTGGAACCATCTACTCCTGTTGATCTTTCTTGAAAACTCTACCTACTGGACATTATTAGTTTGGAATATACCACAGCCAAAATTAATGGTGCCAGTAAGAAAGCTGTACAATTTTGGTCAAATATGAGACTGTAGGGCGACGCAGTGGCGCAGTAGGTAGTGCTGTCGTCTCACAGCTAGAACTTTGCTAGTTCAAGCCTCGGCTGGGTCAGTTGACGTTTCTGTGTGGAGTTTGCATGTTCTCCCTGCGTTTGTGTGGATTTCCTCCAGGTGCTCCGGTCCCCCCCCACAGTCCAAAGACATGCGGTACAGGTGAATTGGGTAGGCTAAATTGTCCGTAGTGTATGAGTGTGACTGCGTGTGTATGGATGTTTCCCAGAGATGGGTTGCGGCTAGAAGGGCATCCGCTGTGTAAAACAAATGCTGGATAAGTTGGTGGTTCATTCCACTGTGGCGACCCCTGATTAATAAAGGGACTAAGCCGAAGGGAAAATGAATGAATATGAGACTGTATCGGATATGTTTCAATCCTGATTTTGTACCTATTATTACAGTATTACTGTTTTTATTATATTTTAACTTTATATTAGGTGAATTTCATGCTTTGTTTAATATAGTCCAAAATCTGAAATGTTTAATAAAAAAAGAATAGTAGAATAATACAGCAATTTAGTCTGTTTAAAAGGAGATATTGTTGATATTTTTTCCACCGTCTGCAATAGTTAAACCTGTATTGGTCAGCCACTAGTCATATTGACAATGTTGAGAGTTTTTTTTTCCAAGATTTTGCAATATTGCATTCTGCACAGTCAGTAACTATAGTGCAAAACATTAGCTAAAAGCATTAGAACAGCATGCATTGATTAAGCCGATTCAGTTTTGAAACTGATAAAGACATCTAACTCTGATAATCAAACAAACTAATGCATCCTCTTATCCTAAAGTTGTAGTTTGTCTCCTGTGTGAGTGAATCCAGTTAGTCGGCGTGTTATTAAATCAGACTTAAATGGAGGCTTAATGAGTCTCTCCTGCTATCAGCAGATGCTCTCGCTGAGACGCCGCCATCAAAACAAATCTCACTTTCAGCATCCAGGGCCGTTTTCAGGCCAGTGCTGAGAGTATTAATGAAGTGTGTGTTTTTAAGAGCTCAAGCAGCCCCTTTTGCCTCATATTATGCTAATGACGAAGCTTAACCACTCTTTGTGTGAACTTCTCAATGACCGGAGTTTGCAGCGTTCGTGTTGCTGGACCATCTGCGTTTGTTTATCGAGCCGAGGCAGGGAGTCCATCTCTATTAATATTGGCATCTGGGATTGTTCTGATTTATGGTTCGTGTCGCTTCGATTGGATGTTCAGGATGAAAAGCGTAACATCCAATATGGCGTAGAGACCCCTGAGGTTCTTCAGTGACGGTCGCTGGAGGGTTTTCCCGCTTCTGACTGCACAAACATTAATATATCTGTTCTGGTCTGGTTTAGAGACACACACCTGGCTATGGAGCTAGATTGGTCTCAATAATAATTCATGCAAAATGCACGAAGTACACGTGGATGGCCAAAAATCACATGCATGAAACCAAATATATGTGCACAAAATATTAATAAATATTCACAAAAAGAATTCAAGTGCACAAATTAGAAAAGAAAAAATATATATATATATATAATAAATATATATATTTACATAATACATTTACATACACTCACCGGCCACTTTATTAGGTACACCTTACTAGTACCTGGTTGGACCCCCTTTTACCTTCAGACTGCCTTAATTCTTCATCACATAAATTCAACAAGGTACTGGAAATATTCCTCAGAGATTTTGCTCCATATTGACATGATAGCATCTTGCAGTTGCTGCAGATTTGTTGGCTGCACATCCATGCTTTTATGTTGTTGAGGCCAAATTCTGAGCCGAGCATCCGAATGTGTCAGCAGAAATGGAGACTCATCAGATCAGGCAACGTTTCTCCAATCTTCTATTGTCCAGTTTTGGTGAGCCTGTGTGAATTGTAGCCTCAGTTTCCTGTTCTTAGCTGACAGGAGTGGCACCCGGTGTGGTCTTCTGCTGCTGTAGCCCATCCGCCTCAAGGTTGGACGTGTTGTGTGTTCAGAGATGCTCTTCTGCAGACCTCGGTTGTAACGAGTGCTTATTTGAGTTACTGTTGCCTTTCTATCAGCTGGAACCAGTCTGGCCATTCTCCTCTGACCTCTGGCATCAACAAGACATTTGCACCCACAGAACTGCCGCTCACTGGATATTTCCTCTCTGTCTGACCAATCTCTGTAAACCCTAGAGATGGTTGTGCGCAAAAATCTCAGTAGATCAGCAGTTTCTGAAATACTCAGAGCAGCCCGTCTGGCACCAACAACCATGCCACGTTCAAAGTCACTTAAATCCCCTTTCTTCCCCATTCTGATGCTCAGTTTGAATTGCAGCAGATCGTCTTGACCATGTTTACAAGCCTAAATGCATTGAGTTGCTGCCATGTGATTAGAAATATTAACGAGCAGTTGGACAGGTGTACCTAATAAAGTGGCCGGTGAGTGTATATATCACATATCACTCATTCATTTCCACTGATTGTAAACTGTATGGTACTGTATATACTGCAACATTTCTGTGCTTTGTGAATTTTCTTATGCAATATACATAGAATATGTGTAAGGCTTAGCATTAAGGTTGCTAGTTCAAGTCCCGACTGGGTCAGTTTACATTTCTGTATGGAGTTTGCATGTTCTTCCTGTGCTGGTGTGGGTTTTCTCTGGGTGCTCCGGTTTCCCTTACAGCCCAAAACACATGCTCTATAGGGGAATTAGGTAAGCTAAAATTGTCTGTAGCATGTGAATGGGTGTGTATGGGTGTTTCCCAGTGATGGGTTGCAGCTATAAGGGCATTCGCTTTATAAAACATATGCTGGATAAGTTTGGCGGTTCATTCGGCTGTGGCGACCCCAGATTAATAAAGGGACTAAAGGGGGGACTATTTAAAAAAGATTGGATGTAACACTGACGAAATGGATGTATATCAGCTTTGGGAGGTTTGTTTCGGTCTGCAGTCATTGTGAAACAGCCGTGAGGATAAAATCTGCCCTTCAGTCTGGTGATTTAACACACAGCATGACAGCATTTCTGTGAGAAGCCTCCTTCATCAGTGATTACTGTTGTCTGCTCTTTCATTCAGTGCGTTGGACATAAACACACTGACACATCCAGCGTGCTCTTTCATTCAGTACTCAGACTCATACAGTAAATGCATCTAAGAGCTCTTTCTTTGAATGTGTTTGGGTGTTTCATCTATTTTTTCTATTATAATTTAATTCATCTTTATTTGTATAGCGCTTTTACAATGTGGATTGTGTCAAAGCAGCTTCACGTAGAAGATTATAGTGAATTGAAAGTGTTCAGTTCAGTTTTCAGAGTTTAAGTTCAGTTCAGGTTAGTGTGATATAATATTTACTGCTGAGAGTCCAAACACTGAAGAGTCTGTAAGTAAAAGGTCAGTAAGTGTTATGCTGTATTTTAAAGTTGTAGTATAAACACAATTAAGTGCAATCCTAGCATGCACTGCAAACATATCTTGGATGTTGAATGAAAATGAATTCTAATTAATTTTCAATCAGGTTTAGATCAGGACTCTAGGTTGCCACTTTATTATTTCATTGTTCTCAGCATTTAATGAGCTGCTTTACTCATTCTGCTATGTTCAGGATTTTGTGCTGTCGAAAACAAAATAAGTTAGTTATTAAAACTAACATGATTAAAAATGTTTTCAGAATCTCTACGTTAAACGGCACTTGGAAAATGTTTGCGAGAATTTCAAGGGATAATAATTGTATACACTATATACTATCTATGATTATTTATTGAACATTAACGCTGAACAACTGAAATTAAAACACACATTGCCTAAAACAAATAACTAGCTGAATGTTTTTCATATATTGAAAGTAGAAAATAAGCAGTATGTCATTTAAATAAAATAATTTATCCTGTAAATATATTTTAAACATCTTTAGTAAACAAATTTTTTAATGTAAATAGCAATTTTAATGTAATGGAAAATATGCTGTCTCGAGCCATGTCTAGTGCAGCTTCCAATCATCTTCAAGGTTGTGCAAACGTTTATTTTTGAGAGGTGTGCGGGTGTACAACCACGGAAAGGCTGTGCCGGACCCCACCTGTGCATTCGACAATGAAGTTTAAATCAGCCTTAACAGAGCGAGTCACATGACTCCACACACAGTAGAGAAAGTAATCGAAAAAACTGACCTGAAAAAATGGATTGATTATTCTGAATGTCGATTTCGATTACTTTGCGATTAATCACACAGCCCTAATGTAACTCATAAAATTTGCTTAAATACTGATATTATATTATGCCCATAATATTGATAATGGATATATATTTGGTCACTATAATAGTGATATCTGATTTTCATACCGTTACATCTATAAGACTATTTCAGACAGGTTTTTGTCCTCAAACTGATTCTGGAGCACTAGTTTCTTCCACATCCCCTCCAAAGCCTGTTCTGATGTGATTTTTGACTGTTGTAGCTGTGAAGTAACTCTAATCATTCAGTGGATTGGTGGCGCAGTAGGTAGTGCTGTCTCCTCACAGCAAGAAGGTTGCTGGTTCGAGCCTCGGCTGGGTCAGTTGGCATTTCTTTGCATGTTCTCCCCATGTTCGTGTGGGTTTCCTCCGGGTGCTCTGGTTTCCTTCACAAGTCCAAACACATGCGGTATAGGTAAATTTGTTAGGCTAAACTGTCCGTAGTGTGTGTGGATGTTTCCCAGTGATGGGTTGCAGCTGAAAGGGTATCCACTGCATAAAACATATGCTTGATAAGTTGGTGGTTCGTTCCGCTGTGGATTAATAAAAGGACTAAGCCGAAAAGAAAATAAGTAAATGAATGAATTCAGTGGAATGATATGGAGCTGTCATGACCTGCTGGAACTACTTTTCTGAACAACAGCTTATCAGAAAATAACAGCACACCGTAAAGTGATCATCAGCCAATCAGAATCAAGCATTCAACCATCCTGCACTATATATAAATTTAGAGTTATAATCAATAATAATAATAATGCATTTTTTGTAATGTGCTTTTCTTAAACCCAAAGCACTACAAAAGTACAAAATAATAAAACTTACAAAAACAGTACAAAATAAACCATCAATTAATAACAAGCTTAAATAAATGGGTCTTGAGCAACCTTTTGAAGTGATCCAAAGTCTCAGATATGTGTGTTTATAGATATTGTGTTTCAGATATTAAGAGGAAGACTGTTTCATAATTAGGGGGCTTTGAATTAGGAAGCTCTTTCTCTTATAGTCTTTAGTTTACATAAAGGCTGATGGAGTAACAGAGAGCCAGAAGTGTGAAGTGAGTGAGCGAGTAGTAGTAAATACACTAAAAGAGAGCAAAAATACTCAGGTACGGGTCATGTAGTGCTTTAGATGTTAAAGTAATAATTTTTGTATCAATCCTAGAATTTTGAAGTATTTATGTTGATATTACTCTACATAATATCTATTTCTACACTGGCGCCGACGAAGATGGCTGCCCCAGTGTCGTGCTCTGCAGTTGTCTTTGTGTTTTTGTTAGTTCGTCCTGTCTTCAGTCATATTCCTACAATTTGTTTCACCAGAGACGAATTGTTGGACATTCGGACGCATACACCACCAAATATTTTTCCAGACTTGGACTTATGTGATGTTTTGTTGGACATTGTAGTCGGCGGAGCTGCACTGCTGCTCAAACGCTGTCATGCGCAAAGACGAGGGAAGCGTGCAGGCGCGCTTGTGAAACTCAGACAGTGCGGTTTTCGAATTGCGTTGCCTAGCATCCATCTGGCAAATCTTCGCTCTCTACCCAACAAAATAGACAAACTCATTCTGCTCTCCCAGACAAACAGGGATGTTTCGCATTCAGCTGCTCTGTGCTTCACGGAAACCTGGCTGAATGACACCATACCGGACAACGCGCTTCACCTACCGAGCTATCAGCTGACGAAGAATCGACGCGGAAATCGTGCGGTGGTGGGACGTGCTTTAACATCAACGAAAGGTGGTGTACAGATGTAACAGTTTTAAAGAAGATGTGCTGTCCAGATCTAGAAGCACTGTTTATTAACTGTAAGCCTTTCTACTGCCCGCATGAGTTCTGCTCGTTCATCCTCGTCAGTGTTTACATTCCTTCGCACGTGCATGTGTGCCTGGCGATACAGAAACTAGCTGATCAGATCACGGTGATAGAGCAACAACACCCGGACTCTGTTTTAATCATTCTCGGGGATTTTAACAAAGCAAAACTATCCCATGAACTGCCAAAATATAGACAGCATGTTACATGTCCCACAAGAGACAGTAACATATTGGATCACTGCTATACCACAATAAAGGATGCATACTGCTCTGTCCAGCGAGCAGCTTTGGGGCACTCTGACCACTGTTTGATTCATCTCATACCAACAGACAAACCTGTATTAAGATCTGTGAAAAGATGGACTAACAAAACAGAGCGGGATCTACAAGCCAGTTTCGATCTCACAGATTGGAGTGTCTTTGAAGCTGCTGCAAACGATCTGGATGAGTTCACAGAGACTGTAACATCTTATATCAGTTTCTGTGAAGACGTGTGCATTCCTACAAGAACACAACTCACATACAACAATGACAAACCATGGTTCACTGTACAGCTACATCAGGCCGAGGAGGTTGCTTACAGGAATGGGGAGAGGGCCTTGTATAAGCAGGCCAAATACACAATGGAAAAGAAGATCAGAGTCGCAAAAAGGAACAATTCTGAGAAACTAAGGAGCCAGTTCTCTTCCAGCGATTTAGCATCTGTGTGGAAAAGTTTGAAAACCATTACAAACTACAAAACACCATCCCCCAGCACTGTAGACAACCAACGACTTGCAAACGACCTGAATGAGTTTTACTGCCGGTTTGAGAAAAAAAACCCACACCCACTCAGAACTGCTGTTTACACCACCATTAACACCTTCACCTCCCCCCGCCTCCCCCATACCTGCACTTCAGTTCAGTGAAGATGATGTGCGCCAGGTCTTCCAGAAACAGAGGAGGAAAAAAGCTCCAGGCCCAGATCTTATAACACCAGCCTGTTTAAAGTCCTGTGCTGACCAACTGGCCCTCATCTTCACCCTGATCTTCAACAGATCACTGGAGATGTGTGAAGTGCCCTCCTGCTTCAAACGCTCCATCATCATTTCCATACCAAAGAAACCCAAACTTACAGGACTAAATGACTACAGACCGGTGGTGCTGACATCTGTGGTCATGAAGTCTTTTGAAAAACTGGTGCTGGCCCACCTGAAGGACATCACTGAACCCTCACTGGACTCTCTTCAGTTTGCCTACAGAGCAAACAGGTCTGTGGATGATGCAGTCAATATGGGACTGCATTATGTTCTGCAACACCTAGATAGACCAGGGACCTATGTCTGTCAGTGGATCAACAGCTTCCTAACGGACAGGTAGCAGCTGGTGAAGCTGGGAAAATTCTCATCCAGTACCCGCACAATCAGCACTGGCGTCACAGCACTGAGTCTGCTTACAGACAGGAGGTTAAGGAGTTGGCTGTCTGGTGCAGTCACAACAACCTGGAGCTGAACACGCTCAAAACAGTGGAGATGATAGTGGACTTCAGGAGAAACCCCCCTGCTCTCCCCTCACTGAGCATCATGGACAGCATTGTGGCAGCAGTGGAGTCATTTAGGTTCCTGGGCATCTCTCAGGACCTAAAGGAGGACACTCACATTGACTCCATTGTCAAAAAAGCTCAACAGAGGCTGTACTTTCTTTGTCAGCTGAGGAAGTTCAACCTCCCAAAGGAGCTGCTGAAACAGTTCTACACCTCCATCATTGAATCAGTCATCTGCACTTCAATAAATGTCTGGTTTAGCTCAGCTACCAAATCCGACCTCCGAAGACTACGTCGAATAGTTTGGACTGCTGAGCGAATCATTGGTACAACCCTCCCTACTCTCCAAGAACTGTATTTATCCAGAGCGAGCAGAAGGGCTGCTAAAATCACTCTGGACTCCTCACACCCAGCACACTGCCTCTTTGAACTGTTACCTTCTGGTCGACGCTACAGAGCACTGCGCACAAGAACAGCTCGACACAGAAACAGTTTCTTCCCTCAGGAAATCCATCTCATGAACACTTGATGATAATAATTGTGGAACCAACATCAGTACCTGCTATACACTTTTATACACACATACACTTATTTAACAACACACTTTACATGCCAATTTGCACAAAACAGCTGCACATATTATGTTGTATATAGTAATACACCTGTACATACACTTGTCAATTTATATATTGCATTCACTACTTTTTAAAATATATTTATTATCTGTTTTTTTGTCCTCTGTAATTCTGTTGCACTTTAGAAGCTCTGTCATGAAAACAAATTCCTCGTATGTGTGAACATACCTGGCAATAAAGCTCTTTCTGATTCATTCATTCATTCATTCATTCATTCATTCACTGGCACTTTTGATCCGCACCCTAGTTCGTTTGATGTCATAGTACGGTACGTTTAGCTAGTGTGAACATGTCTTCTGAACTGGGGTGCTCACCCGTGAACCGTACCCGAGTCTGCCTGAAAGAGGTGGTCTGGGGTACGGTTCATGTGAACTCTGGTACGGTTCACTTCTGGTATGAATGCAATCGTACCAAATAATGGAAGTGAACCACCAACTGTACACTGTGATGTTCTGAATGTTTATAATATTTTGCGGCAGATGGACGCGAGTCGCTTTCTGTTGGTTCAAAATTCAATTCAATTCAATTCATCTTTATTTGTATAGCGCTTATACAATGTAGATTGTGTCAAAGCAGCTTCACATGGAAGTTTATAGTGAATTGAAAAGTGTCAGTTCAGTTTTCAGTGTTTAAGTTCAGTTTAGTTTAGCTCAGTTCAGTGTGGTTTAATAATCACTACTGAGAGTCCAAACACTGAGGAGCAATTCCATCGATGCGCAGCTCTACAGATCCCGAACCATGCAAGCCAGTGGCGACATCGGCGAGGAAAAAACTTCACCAATTGGCGAAAGTGAAGAATTTAAAAAACCTCTAACCTCAAAACTAAGAGTCAGGAAAGCAAATCGCAAAAGCAAGTCTTTCTATTTCTACGCTTTGCTTTCGTGACCTTCACCTAGCAACAGACGTAAACAAAACAGCAGCTCGATGACGCAAGCGTATCGGGGTTCAGAAGGAAAAAAGACAGTGTGAACACAAACCAACCGAGAAGGTGGCAAGGGGGAGACAATCAAACCTGGGTACGGTCCAGGCAATTGAACCAAGTGTGAAAGCACCCTCGTTTTCTTTTTGGCTTAGTCCCTCCATCAATCTGGGGTCGCCACAGTGGAATGAACCGCCATCTTATCCAGCATATTTTGTAGCGCATGGTTTGGACTGTGGGGGAAACCGGAGCACCCAGAGGAAACCCACGCGAACACAGGGAAAACATGCAAACTTCACACAACTGACCCAGCCGAGGCTTGAACCTGCGAGGCTTCTTGCTGTAAGGCGAACGTGCTACCCACTGCGCCACCGCGTCGCCTATGTTAATATTTCCCCCAATAATTATAGTATTTTCTTTAAGTTCTCCCACATTCATTAATTCATTATCCCATGATTCATACTCTAAAACTTTTGATCCAGATCGGAGCGTCCATCTGCTGGATTTGAGTCTTTCAGTCTGTGTTGTTTCTCGTGGGCTTCATCAATCAGCTCTGAGATGTTTGGTCTCTGCGTGAAACTCTCATCATTAACGTGTCTGGTGTCAATTAGTGCTCGATCCACATAAAAAAAAACACACACACGACCATCACTCAGTGTGAGAGAGAGAGAGAGAGATGGAGACAGTCAAAACACTGTGGTTTTCCTGATTTATACATTTGAGGGTTCGTCCCTCACCATTCGGACAAGACACATTAGTCTTCATTCCCCTGATCCACAATAATGACTTTATAATAAGCCCTTATTAGAGAGGATTTCCACAATCTACCCAGAGCACTTCTCATTTTAATTGCACTGCAGTCTGTTTCCATTTCACCATGCTAATTTATTAGCGTTTAAGTGTGCAGGCTGACGACAGAGAGAGACAGAAAGAGAGCAAACAGGTCTTCAGCTGCATCTCAAACCACATCTGAACTTCTAGTAACCTTCTAAGATTGAACATCTAAAGCAATGGCACATACAGATAAAGTCAATTTATTAGCCCTCCTGTCACATTTCAATTCTTGGCCTCACAAAATGAAGGTCGCTGGTTCGAGTCCCTGCTGGGTCAGTTGGCATTTCTGTGTGGAGTTTGCATGTTCTCCTCGTGTTGGCGTGGGTTTCCTCCGGGTGCTCCGGTTTCCCCCACAGTCCAAACACATGTGCTAATACATTTATTTCACTCAATCGCCATTTTAAAACACGAAATCGAGGCTGCAGTGGGAAGAAACCTGGAAGTATAGGATGAGCACTGTAAACATTGCAGCAACATGCTGTGTACTACAAACCTCCAGCGGTTGCTGCGATTTCAGAATGCAGAAATGGTGTAAACTTTAATGTTATTCAGTTCAGTTTAATTTAAACAATAAAAAGCACATTAGGCATCAAACAACACCACAATCTCTTTAAGAGTAATACGCTTAAGTGTCCTCCTAGACTTCAGTTCATGGCACCAGATAAACACCGTGGGGGCTTCCCTGCTTCAGCCTATGTAACCCGGTGAGGGATAAAACACTGCAGTCCTCTGTAGCACATCTTCGTGTTGTCTGTAATACTGTTGTTCCTGTACTGAAGTTTTAAAAACGTCCATTTCCTGCTAACATTTAGGTGCCGCTGAGCGCGTTCTTAAACAGCTGATTTGCCGTAGTGTTCACCAGTGCTCAACAGAAATGACTGTGATTGGTCGTGACGGTCATCAGTTTACCGCTCTTCACAGATTGCAAACACAGATACACCAACACTGGAGCGATTTAAAGCTGTGAAGATCAAGCGGATCGCTCGTCAGTGCAGTGCGGTGAACTGATGCCCTTCACAGCCAATCACAGTCATTTCTGTTGAGCACGTGAACACAATGGCCAATTTGCTGTTTAAGAACGCCATCAACAGTGCCTTAAATGTTAACAGGAAATAGACGTTTTTCTCAATTTAATACTGAAATCTTGACAGTCGAATATAGTGAACAAATCAGTTCATTAACTAGAGTTTGATAAATTACATCTAAAACGTGTGTCTGGGAAAGAATAACTTAGCTAACTAGTGCTATTTCCCTTAACTTAGCTAAAAATAAGGTCTGATATCCCTTTTTATTTTCACTATTCATTCAGAACGGACCTTCGGGTCACTCGGAATTAATGAACTAAATCGGTCATTGTGTGTGTGTGTGTGTGTGTTTGTGTGTGTGTGTGTGTGTGAATGAATATGTGTATGGGTGTTTCCCAGTACAGGGTTGCAGCTGGAAGGGCATTCGCTGTGTAAAACATATGCTGGATAAGTTGGCGACCCCTGATTAATAAAGTGACTAAGCCGAAGGAAAATGAATGAATAAATATTGCATATAAATATTGCCGTTTATTTTCTTAGACCTTACAACAGTTTCTCTGTTTTAACCATCTCATTTGTCCTTGTTTGTCATTGGTCTCAAAGCTGAGTGAAAACAATAGTATTTAAATGCGCCGTACATTCATATAATTCATTAGTTTGTGCTGCGGCGTGTATCAAAAATGTCCTTCTCATCCTGCCGTCTGTGATGATGCAGCAATAATGCAGTAATGAGGGTGACTTTTACACAACGCCGCATGATTAATTCAGATGCCTTTATAGCTAGTTTAACGTTACAGACAGCCAATTATTTAATCCGACCTCATGCTGTTCCCCTGCACTCAGAAAACCAGAGCGACGTGTAATGCTCTGTTCATCATCACACTGGAAATGCTTATTTAAGACAAACATATGAACAATAGTCAGCAACTGGTGGAGGAGAGAGATAGACGAACAGTGAAAGAGAGAGAGAGAGACTGATTTATAGGGCTTTTCTCCTCACTCAATAACAATAGCATCATGCCAGTCTATAAGCTCTTAAAAGCTGTGTTTTAAAGCGAGTGGAGTGGTTTTTAATAAGCAGCGGTGCAGTTAGCAGCGCGTGCCGTGGCTTCGGTCACATTAAGTAGCTTTCAATTGTGGAGGCCATTAACACTGCCCGCATGGAGGACAGCGCTTCTCAAGAGGATACTTACCATTAGGATTAACCACTCGCTTCTTTAGCCTGTCCTCATCTCTCTCTCTCTATTCAATTCACTTTATTGGCATCACATACATGGGAATATGTTGCCACAGCATACATAGCAGAAAAAAACGATATTTTAATAATAGAAATAACAATAGTGGGGTGGCGCAGTGGGTAGCACTGTCACTTCACAGCAAGAAGGTCGCTGGTTCGAACCTCAGCTGGGTCAGTTGGCATTTCTGTGTGGAGTTTGCATGTTCTCCCCGTGTTGGCTTGGGTTTCCTCTGGTGCTTCGGTTTCCCCCACAGTCCAAACACATGCGCTATAGGGGATTTGGGTAAGCTAAATTGTCCATAGTGTGTGTGAATGAAAGTGTATAGGTGTTTCCCAGTGATGGGTTGCAGCTGGAAGCGCATCCGCTGTATGCTGGATAAGTTGGTGGTTCATTCCGCTGTAGTGACCCCTGATTAATAAAGGGACTAAGCCGAAGGAAAATGAATAAATGAATAACAATAGTGAAAATAATAACAATAATAATGACATAAAAAAAACAAAGGAAAGAAAAATATAAACTGGGGTGTCAAAATTAGTTGTTTCTTCGGTGCACCGCAATGCAGACGGAGACAATTCGATATCGGTTCACCAATTATTATGTACTGACGTCGTTTATCTCCCATGCGCGATGTAGTAGAATACTATGGCGATGGGGGCGAGTAAATAAAATGCTCCTACTAATTAAAAGGTAGATAATTATGCACAGTTCAACTGCTTGTGAGTCTTTCACTGACACTGAAGAAGGCACAGCACACGAGCCGATATCTCACTACTAGTGAGAAATGCTGTAAAACTTCATCTCTGCCTCTCTCTCTCTCTCACTTTGGACATTTGACCCGCTGGCGTGTTTGTGAGGTAACTTTTCCTCTCCTCTCGGCTGTTAAAGCAATACTTGTGGATCCAGACACGAGTGTGTCTGAGGTGCGAGTTTTCTCCACTGTGTCTATTACGGATTACCTGTGA
>CAIGQZ010032693.1:8301536-8315403 GCA_903798205.1 Danio tinwini
AATCATTAACTGGAGACTCGCTCTGAGCGGAAGTGAATTGTTAACTAAAGAGTGGAGACTCACTCTGACAGAATCATTTGAATCAGTGAATCATTAACTGGAGACTTACTCTGAGCAGAAGTGAAATGTTAACTAGAGAGTGGAGACTTACTCTGACTGAATCATTTGAATCTGAATCATTAACTGGAGACTCACTCTGACCAGATGATTTGAATCAGTGAATTGTTAACTCAGTATTTAAGGCAAGCACATTCTAAGTAACTAATTAAATTACCAAAAAATAAGAAATTATCCCTTACTTTACATGTTCAGCGCAAACGTAATTTAATTACAATAACTAGTGACTAATTACACCCATCCCTCAGTATGAACCAGACCCATGTTGGAAGTGTGAGGGGTAAATAGGATATTCATGATGCTTGGAAAGAGGAAAGGCGAAAGTCAATTATGTAGAATATGAGCGAGTGGAGAAACACAGTCCAGCTGGACGACAGCGTGACACTTCTAAACTCATCTCAGCTCGCTAACATGATTACTGCAGTTCCTGCCGGCTACTTTAATTCACAATAATGCACTTATAACGGCCCATAAACAACCAAGTCGAGAGCACCCATATTAATATTCACTCACACTGAGGTTTTGCTCTGATGATTGAAATTAAATTCATGACCCCAACTTCAGGATGTGCGTCATTCTGGGCTGTTTTTATTAAGCTGTTTGTGTGGTTGCACTTGTGTAGATTTATATACACCCTCCTGAATTGCTGTTTTTACAATTCTGTTTAAGATTTCTTCAGCACATTTCTGCACATAATAGTTTTAATAACTCATCTCTAATAACTGATTTATTTTCTCTTTGCCATGATGACAGTAAATAATATTAGACTAGATATTCTTCAAGACACTAGTATTCATCTTAAAGTGACATTTAAAGGGTTAATTAGGGTAAAGTTAGGGTAATCAGGCAAGTCATTGTATAACAGTGGTTTGTTCTGGAGACTATCCAAAACTAATATTGCTTAAGGGGCTAATAATATTGACCTTAAAATGGCTTTAAAACAATTAAGAACTGCTTTTATTCCCGCTGTAATAAAACAAATAAGACTTTCTCCAGGAGAAAAAATATTACTGTGAGAAATTCCTGAATCGGTTAAACATCATTTGGGAAAATATTTGAAGAACAGGAGGGCGAATAATTCTGACTTTAACTTTTTTTAGTTGTTGACCTGGTCTCACTCGTGGTCAGTGGGCAGTACGGTGTGCCAGGTGGATCCCTCATGCCGGCTGCATGGGCAGATTTTAGTCCCTTCCCTGATGCCCACCTCACCGCGGGTCCATCGCCACATGGTGCTCCATCTGTTGAGACACCAAGGGCTGGAAAAAAAGTGAGAAACACAGAGGTGGAGAAGATCTAACTAAAAAACAAACAAACTAAACTAATATAACATACAATATATATTTTATTTTAGTTTGTATACAGTATTTATTTTATTCATTCATTTTCCTTCAGCTTAATCCCTTTATTCATTAGGGTTCACCACAGCGGAATGAACCGCCAACTATTCCAGCATATATTTTACACTGTGGATGCCCTTCCAGCTGCAACCCAGTACTGGGAAACACCCATACACACTCATTCACACACTCATACACTACGGACAATTTAGTTCATCAATTCCCCTATAGTGCATGTGTTTGGACTGTGGGGGAAACCGGAGCACCTGGAGGAAACCCACGCCAACATGGGGAGAACATGCAAACTCCACACAGAAACGCCGACTGACCCAGCCGGGACTCAAACCAGTGACATTCTTGCTGTGAGGCCACAGTGCTAACCACTAAGACACTGCATCGCCCACAGTATTTTATTTTATGGCTTATTTAAAAATAATCTGTAAGCTAAATGTTAAGGTGGGTCAATTCTGAAATATTATATTTTAATATAGTGTAATAATATAATATGATGTGCTGTTCGCTGGGTTTTTGTTGTATTATTGACAGATTTATTAGCGTCATATTTTTAGTCAAATTAAGTAGACCTATAAAATAATGCTTAATTTTTATATGATTTAATTCTTCTGGATATTGCAGACTGATATGTAAACCAATAATTATTGTGAAATAAATCATTTTAAATGTAAGAAAAAAACATGTTAAAGTGTGCCCTGGTCAATGTACAAATCAAGCTATTACAATTATAATAATACAATTATTATCAAGCTATTATAATTACAATAGATTCTATTATATATTAACACTCTAATCACAACTAACAAATAAACAAAAATCGGCGTGCGCTCACCGGCCATGCACACACTGCTTGACGTGAATAAGATGAACTGAATTAACAATAATAACTGTGTTGTTCTCACGGGTGGTGTCTGATATTGCACAGATGATATTGCATATGTCATCTTAATAGCAATAACGGTCTTTTCATGAGCTGCAACATTAGTTTCATATCTGTGAATGCATGCTTTTTAACGAGGTGAACGCAGTGTCAGTCGCACGACTGACAGCATCGTGATGATTAAATAATGTTAGAACATCTCGTGCTTAAAATGTGTAGATTCAGTGGCAAATACTGTTACCTGAAAAATCCGTCCCACCGGCTTTACGGTGAATGCTTTAATCATTTTTATAACGGACTTTAAACACTGGAAGTCTTTTATCCACTCTTCGGAAAGTGTATGGAACGCTGGAATGACATTCATTCCATGATCACTAATTAGATCTACCATTATTTGTAACTTAGGTGATTTCTAAAACTTAAAATCTGTCTGTTTTCATTCTCTCGGATCCAGACCTTGCGGCTGTAGCTCCCTGTCATCGGAACTGAGTGATTGACAGCTGATATTAACCAATCCATTCGCAATCTGTGCTAGCGCAGTGGGCCAATAAGAAGAGCTTGAAGGCGGGGCAAGCATTGCAGGCTTTGTTTACTGCAGCAAGTTGACATGTCAACTGTTTGAACCCTTCCTGAGCACTGCGTTTGGTGTTTTTAGGTGCAAAAATGCTTAATGCGTGAATGCCTCCTAATTCTGCGCATGCGGTGAACATTTTGCTGTGAAAACTGGTCGCACGACATCAATTTTATGCAGTCGCACAAATGCTCTCAAATATATTTTGAGGTCACATAGATAAAATTTCAGGCGCATATGCGACCAAAACGGACACAATTTCGAGCCCTGTATTAACAAACCATTAACTAAGACTTTTAGCTCAATAAACTAATTAGCTGCTTATTAATAGTTATTAAGGTTGTAGTTTGGGTAGGAGTAGGGATGCAGAAATAGATCATACTTTATAAGTGCTAATATACAGTTAATGTCCTAATAATAGGCAGTGTATAAGCCAGTGGAATTGCTGTAAAATGTTACATAAACTAATGTGTAAAGCAGGAATGCGTTTATCCCAAACTTAATAGACTTGCCATTGTCTGCCATTTTAAACAGTGAAATCAAGGCTGTGGTGGGAAGAAACCCAGATGTATCGCCTGAGTCACACAGGAATATTGTGTACCTGGCTGAATATCTTATCAGCGAAGAGAAAGTGACACAAATTTATACTTTCACCACCTTCCGAGTGACCCGAAGGTCTGTTCTGAATGAATAGTAAAAAATAAAAAGGGATGTCAGACCTCATTTTTAGCTAAGTTAAGGGAAATAGCACTAGTTAGCTAAGGTTTTCTTTCCCAAACACACATTTTAGATGCCGTTTATCTTACTCAAGTTAATGAACTGATTCTTTCGCTAAATTTAGGTATTGAAATTGAGAAAAACGTACATTTCCCGTTAACATTTAAGACACTGTTGATGGCGTTTTTACACAGCAAATTTGCCATTGTGTTCACGTGCTCAACAGATATGACTGTGATTGGCTGTGAAGGTCATCAGTTCACCGCACTGCACTCATGTATACCGAGTGCAAACACAGATGAGCGATCCACTTGATCCTGACTGATCTTCACAGCTTTAAATCGCTCCAGTGTTGGTGTATCTGTGTTTGCAATCTGTGAAGAGCGGTGAACTGATGATCATCATGGCCAATCACAGTCATTTCTGTTGAGCACTGGTGAACACTACGGCAAATCAGCTGTTTAGGAACGCGTTTAGCGGCGCCTAAATGTTATCAGGAAATGGACGCTTTTCAAAACTTCAGTACCGGAACAACAGTATTACAGACAACACGAGGGTGTGCTGCAGAGGACTGCAGTGTTTTATCCCTCACCGGGTTAGGCTGAAGCAGGGAAGCCCCCACTTTGTTTACCTGGTGCCATGAACTGAATCTAGGAGGACACTTAAGCGTATTACTCTTAAAGAGATTGTGGTGTTGTTTGATGCCTAATGTGCTTTTAATTGTTTAAATTAAACTGAACTGAATAACATTAAAGTTTACACCATTTCTGCATTCTGAAATCGCAGCAACCGCTGGAGGTTTGTAGTACACAGCATGTTGCTGCAATGTTTACAGTGCTCATCCTATACTTCCAGGTTTCTTCCCACCGCGCCTCGATTTCGTGTTTTAAAATGGCGATTGCGTGAAATAAGCGTGTAGTTATAAAGTATTATTACATTCTACACCAGAGATGCCCAAAGTAGGGCCCGTGGGCCAAAGTTGGCCCATGATGACCTTTGATTTGACCTGCCACCCCATCTGAGAAAAGACGGAGAATGATGGTAAGGCAATCTACAGCAGAGATTGTCATTTCTAAAACATAAATACTGTTACTAGACAGATAGAGGACAATGCACAAGACATCGACAAGAAAATCAAGGCAAAGGCAGGTGCAGCTTGACTAGAATATTCAGCATTGAACTCCATTGTATTATAAATAGGATTCTTTATTGTTTTATATATATATAAAATATATGTTCATTCATTCATTTATTCATTTTCTTTTCGGCTTAGTTCCTTTAATAATCAGGGGTCGCTACAGCGGAATGAACCGCCAACTTATCCAGCAAATGTTCTACGCAGTGGTTGCCCTTCCAGCCACAACCCATCTCTGGGAAATATATTTAATTATTCAAAAAAGTATTGTAAGTTTTTATTTTTTCTATTTATTTTTAATTATCAAATTAGGAAATTGACAACTTTAATGTAATGCAATTCAGTATATTTACCTTCGGCCCACCACCCTCAATTAAGTTTAGCTTTTGCTCCTTCAATAGAACAAGTTTGGGCACCCCTGTTCTACACCCTAATCCTACCCTAAACCTAACTTCTACCTCACTAACTATTGATTAGTAGATAATTAGTAGTTTATTGAGCTAATACTCTTAGTTAGTGGTTTATTAAATGGGTTAATTGTAACCTAAAATAAAGCATAATTTCTGAAAAGGTCTATGTTTCTTTATGTTGTGACGAGCTGCTTTCCAGGGAGTTTCTATGTGGTTGTTATTGTGGAATCCAGGTCAAAATGGTGCATCTGATCACTAAGCCTGAGAATGTGCAATAACACGAGCAAAACACAAACACAAACCAAAAATACACCTGAAGAGTGAGGCGGGAAGGCTGAGGGAATTACATCAACCTCTTGACTTTCTCAGGAAATTGTTTTTGTCTCATAAGGGTAAAGATGGAGAGAGGAGCGTCTCTTCATCTGACCTCAGACAGTGTAAAGCAAACTCTTTAAATGTCCTTTAACACTGCACAAAATGCATTTCTTACTTAGAGTTTTTGTCTTGTTTCTAGTCCAAATATCTTAAAATTCTTAACTCAAGATGCATTTTCAAGACAGGCAAAGTCTGTGTCAAAATGTCTTCTTTTCCTGTTTCCATGTTTCCTTAAAACAAGCAAAATAATCTGCCAATGGGGTTAGTAAAATAATGTTATTTCAAAACAAAAACAAGATTATTTTACTTACTCCATTGGTAGATTATTATGCTTGTTTTAAGGTAAAACAACTAAACTGACTCATTATTTCTATATATTTTTGGTAACACTACTTGAAGGGGTGTTCATAAGACTGTTATTAAGCCTTTATAATCATATAACATATCATTGATGCAAACCAGCTCATTGTGAAAACGTACCCCCGTATACATTTCTGGGGAGCGCGAATTATGTAGACAGAGGTACTTATGGCTGAATTTCGTCTGTCTAACGAACGGGTGTTATGACACTGCCACTGGCTTCTGTTTCTTTTCGCACTACCAGCTGACCCTGTCCCTGTGGACAGCTTTTCCGCTGTTACCAGTTTGCCCAGTAGATCATTGCGTATGTTGGCAGAGATGCGGAAAAAATAAAATAAAGAAATAAATAACAGGGTGAGAATGTGGTAAGATCTGAAAACATGGTGAAAATCAGACGAGGGCTTTTCTTTTTCTGGATTGCTTTTGAAAATCATCGCTTGGGTTTAGGGAAGGGGGTGGGCGCTGGTCAGTCAGTGCTTTTAAAAACACTGTCAGTTGGGTTTATGGAAGGGTGTGGGTGTGGATATTAGTAAGTGAGTCAGTCGGACAATCAGTCGACAGCGGCATCTGGTGGATTTAGACGAGAAGAGCAGGCACGAATGGCACTCGCTAGAGAAATTTGAGATCTAAAAAAGCTTACACAGATTCGCGAAAACAAAAACTATAAAAAACGTAGCTCCTGGGACATACTTTGCACTGTCGAGAAATGTTTAGAGGTAAGTATCCATAATGGGTCATTTTAACACTCAAAATGTTATAACTGAGCAAATGACATTTAATGACAGTTGTTATAAACATGCATCAAATCTCATTCACATTCATGTCATTCATTCATTCATTTTCCTTCAGCTTATTCCCTTATCTATCAGATGATGCCACAGCGGAATGAACTGCCAACTATTCCAGCATATGTTTTAAAACATTCATATGAACACCCTTTTAAATATAGTATTGCATTTTTTTATATATTTGGACTGTAAACAACACAAACCTTTTATTATTATTATTATTTGCAGTGAAATTCAGAGATACTAAAGTTCTGTAACTACTAGAATGGCCACAATACTCCTTCTGACTTTTCATCAGATACGTTTACTCTGAAGTACTGAACTGATCTAAATACTACTGAAAGTATAAATAGAAATAGCACTCCTAAATGTTCCCAAGTGTAGTGAGTATTAAACTGTGGAAATGATTCCACCTTACACCCTGCATATTAAAAATGTAATACCTAATTTATAATTGATGCAGTCAATTTAATATAGAAATACTCAAAAGTCTGTAATAGCTTTGCCATTTTTATAAAATAACTACATTAGAATAAATGATACCTACAGGGCTTGATTCTGATTGGCTGATTAGCACTCTAATGTGTTTAGTTATTGTCAGATAAACACTCAGGTGTAGTAGTTCCGGCATGTTTTTAATACATTACAGCTCCATATCACTACACTGAATGATTATAGGTATTTCACAACTACAACAGTCAAAAATCACATCAAAACACAACAGGAGGAGGAGGAGGAGGAGAGGTAGAAGAAACTAGTGCTACACACAGGAGCAGTTTGAGGTGGAATACAACATCTGAACGGGGGATTTAACAGCAGTGGACCAAAGGAGATGCACAATAATGCACTACAGTCTATTGAACTGTTAAAAATAATGCACATCTGAGGTGGTGATGGGTGTGCATTATTTTCTAATAATTCAATGTTTTTTCGTCAATCATTTTTACATATTACAGCGTTCCCACGCTTCTTGAAAGTACTTAAAAACAAGCATTCTTGAAAGTGATTTGAAATAAAATTGATGTATGGTGTAATTTCACACAACAAAAAAATCAGTGTACATTTAACTCAATTTGAGTTTATCTTGACACTCCTTGGGTGTACATATGACTCCCTCTATTTTGAAGTTAAAATAACACTTTCTAAAGTGTGAAATGTGTACATTACTCTCAGAGTTCATTTTAACACAGTAAGGTCCCATCCCAATTCTACCCCTTAGCCTTTCCCCTTAGCCCTACCCCTCGTTTTGCGCATTCATGTGAAGGGGTAGTGGTGTCCCAATTCTCTTTAGCTTGAAGGCGTAGGGCTAAGGTGAAGGGGTAGATAGACCTTTGAACGAAGATTTTTCAGGACCACACTCGAAACCAAGGGGTAAGACAATTTCCCAGAATACACCAGCTACAACGGCAGGATCGCTGCACCATAAGGAGATCCACAAATTAGTATTTTTTGCCATTATTATGAATTTTTACAACAAACAAACACGTTTTAATATATTCATAACCGCATTCATGTTTTATCATCATGCTTTTATAAAAAATACACTAAAATAAAAACCGCTAAATTTGGTGATCTATAATCCATAATAATAACTCCTGTACAGCAGTCCCACAACATTCTGACACTCGAACACCCTGTCAGAGAAGTCTAGTGTCTGAGAATGAGTGTTTTACAGTGTCTGCTATAATGTTAATGCTGCTTTTGGTGTGTTTACATAGATGAATATGGCCACAGTGTAAATACACAGTACAGTTACAATCTTATTGCCACATTAGATCATTATGATAACATAATATCTGCCATCAGTGATTTCCTGAAGATAAATACCTAAAAATAACACAACTGGAATAACTACAGCAGTCGCCATCGTCTGATCTCATATGAAGCAAGAGATCATGATGACATATGGTGATGTGTGCAGGTGCTGTAGTGCTGTTTCAATTCTTAGGGGTACATTTTGAAGCCCCTTTACACTCGTTTTTAAGGGCCAAGGGGAAGGGGAAGGGATTGGGATTGAACTGGATTGTGTGTTACCCTTCAAAGTGTTACTTTTTTTCTTATATTATCAATTGGTGTGTGTGACAGTTAACAGTGATCAAATATGTTAAAAATAGTTTTCATTTATTAAATGTTCATTAATCTTTTCAGAAAAATGTATACAACTTTTAAAAACTATATTACTATAAAACTCTTTGCATTTTAAAATGCAACAAGACATGTTTCAAGTTTAAGTAAAACATACTGGCTTGATCACTGAAAGAACCGGTTTGAGTAAAAAAACTGGACTTCCCATCACTAGTGGGAAATACACTGCATATTGGGGAAAAAGTTTAACACTGGAAAAAAACCTCTTAAATATACGCTCTTTCACACTCGTGGATTAAAATGTACTCTGGTTTTAACACTGAACAACACTAAAAAAATCACACTGTTTATTTAACACTGGAATTCTTGCTGTGCAATAATTCACCTGTGCTGCTGTCGAAAACAGTATGAAAAACTGAGAAATTCTTACTTTAAAAAAGTCTTTTATTTAATTATATTGTACAATAACACTGACAAATAATGCATATTATATTAATATTTCAGTTTTACTATTAATATCTATTATGAATTCATATTTTTGTCTTAATGTTGGTATTACTAGTTTTGAATTCAACAAAGTTGACTGATTAAAATGGTAAAATTTTGAAAATGACTGACATTTTTTATGCAAGTATTAAGCATAAATTCAACGTTAAGGTGACACGGTGGCTTAGTGGTTAGCACTTTGACCTCGCTGGTTCGAGTCCTGGCTGGGTCAGTTGGCATTTCTGTGTGGAGTTTGTATGATCTCCCCTTGTTGGCATGGGTTTCCTCCGGGTGCTCCAGTTTCCCCCACAGTCCAAACACATGCAACTGGCTGTAATGTATGAGTGTGTGTGTGAATGTGAGAGTGTATGAGTGTTTCCCAGTACTGGGTTGCGGCTGGAAGGGCATCCGCTGTGTTAAACATATGCTGGAACAGTTGGCGGTTCATTCTGCTGTGGTGACCCCTGAAATAGAGACTAAGCTGAATGAAATGTTAAGTACCGTAAGGACAATCTACATATGCTGATTATAAAGGTGCTTGATTTCAAATTAATGGTGCTTTAAAAAGTCCTTAAAGCTGGTGTCCATGAAAGTGTGGGAACCCTTATATTAACTTGTGTTCATTTCTGGAGGATATGTCTGTCTGTCAGCAATGCAGATGAAAAATACTGTAATTCTGAGTGGATGACGGGTGATTTTTGTAACCATAACCTGATGCATTTGTAGTACAGTTATGCAAACGTCTCAATTTGCTCTTTATTTCATCTCTTTTTGGTATGACACATTAGACAGATCTCATTTATATTATTCTCTCCTCCTGGCAAACATGAGCACACGGAAGAAGGCCAGTAAGTCATTCAGAGGAAGGAATAAAAAAGCAGACGAGATGAGATTTTCAACATCTCCGGGCCTGAATGAATAACAGCATTATGTTTTTTTCTGCTGACTGTAATCTAAACACTGACACAAATACCTGTTCGGCACTGCAGGGCAAACAGATCCTGCACTATTTCTTTCAAATCTCTCTCTCTCTGATTCTACTCTTATATTAGATATTCATGGGAGTCTGAACATGCACTGGGAACTGAACATTTGGCTTACTACTGCTTTAGTTTGCCTGCTCCTTCATTGTGATTTATTTAATGCCTGCAGCTTATGTATTTACTGTAGGAGTGGCAAGGATTATTCAAAGCGTTTGGGGAGATTTCTTGATTTGAAGATGATGTAAATTCACAGAGGACACACAGAGAGAGATTTGTGAACTCTTTAGTAAGTCCTGCTAGTTGTGTTTTTGGTTTTGTTTTGCTTTGTTTTTTTGTCTTGATATTATGAGAACTCTTGTAGAAATCCGATATATGGCCATATACACTTTATAAGGTACACCTGTCCAACCGCCAGATGAGCTGCTCTGAGTATTTCAGAAACTGCTGATCTACTGGGATTTTCACGCACAACCATCTCTAGGGTTTACAGAGAATGGTCCGACAAAGAGGAAATATCCAGTGAGCGGCAGTTCTGTGGGCGCAAATGCCTTGTTGATGCCAGAGGTCAGAGGAGAATGGCCAGACTAGCTCCAGCTGATACAAAGGCAACAGTACCTCAAATAAGCACTCGTTACAACCGAGGTCTGCAGAAGAGCATCTCTGAACACACAAGAGGTTCAACCTTGAGGCGGATGGGCTACAGCAGCAGAAGACCACACCGGGTGCCACAGGCTTACCAAAATTCACCAAAATCCACACAGGCTCACCAAAACTGGACAATAGAAGATTGGAGAAACGTTGCCTGGTCTGATGAGTCTCCATTTCTGCTGACACATTCAGATGGTCGGGGCAGAATTTGGCATCAACATCATGAAATCATGGATTCATCCTGCCTTGTATCAGCGGTTCAGGCTGCTGTTGGTGGTGTAATGGTGTGGGGGATATTTTCTTGGCACACTTTGGGCTCATTAGTACCAATTGAGCATGGTGTCAACGCCACACACAGCCTACCTGAGTATTGTTGCTGACCATGTCCATCCCTTTATGACCACAGAGTCTCCATCTTCTGATGGCTACTTCCAGCAGGATAACGCACCATGTCATAAAGCGTGAATCATCTCAGACTGGTTTCTTGAACATGACGATGAGTTCACTGCACTCAAATGGCCTCCACAGTCACCAGAGCTCAATCCAATAGAGCACCTTTGGGATGTGGTGGAATGGGAGATTGGTATCATGGATGTGCAGCCGACAAATCTGCAGCAACTGTGTGATGCTATCATGTCAATATGGAGCAAAATCTCTGAGGAATATTTCCAGTACCTTGTTGAATCTATGACATGAAGAATTAAAGCAGTTCTAAAGACAAAAGGGGGTCCAACTCGAGACTAGTAAGGTGTACCTAATAAAGTGGCCAGTGAGTGTATGCAAATAATTAGTATGTTCATATTTAGATTTTACATATGTAATATGTCATATATGCAACATATTTTTCTAAGTAATGCAAAATTTGCTGTATTTTTTATATATGTTCATATGTGGCCTTATATCTAACATATTTGAACATATTTGTAATTCCAGTGGTTCATAAAATATATGTAAACTGCTGTTTCTTCAATATTTTGAAATGCATGTTCCATATATGACATGTTTTGTATATGTAAAATCCAAATATATACTTGGATCTCATACTGTATATAATTTGCATATATTTTCATTCATTCATTTTCTTTTCGGCTTAGTCCCTTTATTAATCAGGGGTCGCCACAGAGGAATGAACCACCAACTTATCCAGCATATGTTTTACGCAGCGGATGCCTTTCCAGCTGCAACCCATCACTGAGAAACATCCATACACTCTCATTCACACACACATACACTGCAGACAATTTTAGCTTACCCAGTTCACCTATACCACATGGTTTGGGACTGTGGGGGAAACCGGAGCACCCGGAGGAAACCCAAGCCAACACGTGGAGAACATGCAAACTCCACACCGAAATGCCAACTGACCCAGCCAGGACTCGAACCAGTGACCTTCTTGCTGTGAGGCGATCGTGCTACCCACTGAGTCACCGTGCTGCCCGCATATATTTTCATGTATAGTTTTTCTATGTGGGATGACGGTGGCTGGTGTTGTAGCTCGAGGGTTGGAATACATGTTGTTAAATATTCATTGGAAATTGATTATTTGTCATTATTGACTGGATCAATATCTGTAATAGATGATTAATCAGTTTCAGTGCAAATTTGGT
Source organism: Danio tinwini (assembly GCA_903798205.1). Lineage (NCBI taxonomy): Eukaryota > Metazoa > Chordata > Actinopteri > Cypriniformes > Danionidae > Danio > Danio tinwini. The sequence continues at coordinate 8,314,051 of CAIGQZ010032693.1, forward strand.
AATGAATAATTAAATGATGCTGAAGGAAAAATATGAAAATTGTGAGAGAAAACATTTTTAAATTCATAAACTTGGCGTGGGTTTCCTCTGGGTACTCCGGTTTCCCCCACAGTCCAAACACATGCGCTATAGGGGAATTGATGAAGTAAATTGGCCGTAGTGTATGACCGCTATTTGGTCTGCTGTGGCGACCTCTGATATATAAGGGACTAAGCCGAATGAATGAATGAATGAATATATGTCTATATATCAGATTTGGGCAGTGTTTTACATATTTCCGTGTGCAGCATGCAGAGTTTGATAAGCAGCAGGTGTTTGAAATAAAGTGGTGAGTCCCTATTTAATTCAGTCATCTGCTTTAAAAGAGTTTGACAAACCCATCCATCCTCATAATGAGTCTGCGGTTGCACTGTCTGCCTTGTTTTTGGAGATGCAGAATTGCCAACTAGGTTAACCAGCCATTTTGGCTCCGAGTGCCGGGTCAAACGGTGGTCCGCTAATGCGCCGTGCGTCCCATGTCAACCTGTTCCCATGGCAACCAAACCAGCGGCTCAGTGCGTGCCAGACGTCCTATAGAGGAACCGTTAGCGCGCTAAACACAGATTAGTATGAGGAGAGCAGGCCGCGTGTCCATCCGCTAGCTTGACTAATGTGTTCTCTGAGCCATCGTAAGACTGACAGACGGCAGAGACTCTGTGTGTGTGTGTTTATTTGTGTGTGTTTAACAGGTAGAGACAGAATTAAACGTACGCACACACACACACACACACCTGGCCGCTGTTGTTATCGAATGAGACAGCAGCCAGCGGGTTCCTCTTAAAAACTAGTTCCTGTCCAGAAAAGACAAGACAGATCCTGACGGAAACCTCACATGCACTTGAACAGCCGTGGGATGTTTGCTTTGTGATGGAGTGAAACACACAAACACACATTTTCGAAAATGTTTTGTTATTGCGATAGTAGATTATATTGCAGGGAGGTATATATATTTAATGTGCCGAGCATTTACCTTGCATGGATAGCTTATTTATGCAGATTTGACCAATCAGATGGAGACTTACTATCTTTAGACCCGCCTCCCCAGTAGGTACTGTTCTGCTATTGGCTGGAACTGCCCAATGGTGAATCTAGTGCTAAAAATAAGAGTTGAGAAAGGTCAACCAAAAAATAAATTAATAAATAAATAAATATATAGGTTTACATCCATTCATAGTGTTTTAAAACTGAATTAGATTCAATTAGATGCCAAAAAATCTAATAATAATATAATCATAATGATATAAAAGTAAAGATAATAATTTGAGATTTTTATTATTACATAAATTAACAATTATGAATTTGAATATATATATA
>CAIGQZ010032693.1:8321176-8336840 GCA_903798205.1 Danio tinwini
TCTAAATAATGCGCAGGTTAGTGTATACTCCATCAGCTGTTTTATTTCCTGTCCGCTTTGTGTTTTTCACTGTTTGGCTCCATCTAGTGTCTGAATAATATTGCACAGGTTAGTGTATACTCCATCAGCTGTTTTAGATTCCGTCATCTTTGTGTTTTTGACTGTTTAGCTCCATCTAGTGTCTGAATAATGCGCAGGTTAGTGTATACTCCATCAGCTGTTTTCACTCTGTCAGCTTTGTGTTTTTGACTGTTTGTTTCCATCTAGTGTCTAAATAATGTGCAGGTTAGTGTATACTCCATCAGCTGTTTTCATTGCTGTTCTGTTTCGTTTCTGTTCTGCTATCATTTGAGATAGAGGATTACTCAGTTTTTTACAAAACTTTGGAAAGTGGCTCGTCTTTCAGTGCCTTTTTTCTGCCACCATAAACATAATCTGAAATTTCAGAGACGCTATGTAAAACAGCCGTGAAACTGGCTGAACGATATGAATAAGAAGTTAAATGAGATCATTTACATAAACATAAAGACGTGTCTTTGGCTTTACTGACAGCAGCACTGAAGCTTCATGATCAATGTTCTCCAGCATGACTTTAGATGAAAATGCCCACATCTTCCATAGAAATCTTAATACTGAATCATCGTGTTTCTCTTCATTTTCATGTATAAATCCAAGACTTTCAATGCCACTGAGGTTTCTGCTTCTTTTGACCAGTTTAACTCAATCTCCTTGTGTGTGTGTTTATAAGCAGCGTGTTTTGACATGTTTCGCCCAAACGGCGTGAACAACAAATGGCGCCGCTTCTCCTGACTGCCCATTCACTCCAAATCTTTAATTAACACTTGGCAATTACATATGTTTCCTTGGGGGCTGATAAATGACAAATTTAAAGCTGATTATATTCTGCAGCCCTGATGGTCTGACGCCCATTTGAGTCCTTCTTGGTGTGTGTGTGTGTGTGTGTGTGTGTGTGTGTGTGTGTGTGTGTGTGTGTGTGTGTGTGTGTGTATGTGTGTGTGTGTGCTGGTTTTGGTGTTTTTTTTGGTGGTGATATGGGTTTGAGCTAGTTGTACTTTATTATGGTGGTTTACGAGGACATATGCGATGTCTTTATAATTCAAAACGCTTAAAAATCCAGGAGTCTTAAAAAGTATTAAATGTTGATAAATCAATTTAGAGAGATTTAAGGCCTTTAAAAGGTAATAAAAAGTCTTAAATGCTATTTCACATGGTAATAAATTGTGTATCATTTTTGATTATACAGTGTATAGTTGTATGCTAAAGTTTGCCTGAATTTAATCTGCAGTGTTTCCTCCAGGATTTTTTCCAGCTGTTGCAGCAGACCTTTTACACAATTCTACCAACTACCTATGGCTTTATTTCAATGACAAATGGCGTGAGCGCAGTATTACAAGTCGAGATCACATTCATGTAACATACGAGTATGGTTACGCTGTTCGTGCACAAGCCTTCTTTGCACACCCTCAAATATACGCTGCTCCAGTGCAGATTTTCTTGTGCGCTCTAAAATAAACGCTGCTAAAGTGCGATTTAGTGCATTTATGTAATGAGTATGTCTCCAACATTTATTAGATTTGCTAGGAATATTTATGAATGTCTCCAATAGACTTACAGAGCGGCATTAATGCATCCTGAAGTAAAGTGAAACGGCTATAAACTTCATCAAGATAAAGTCACTGTATGCAGAGCCATAGATCTTTATCTATAATTATGAAAACTGTGTTCATCTTAACTGAAAGCTACGTCATGTTCGCTAGCCTCATGCATTGTGCACCTGTCAGTCAGCATGTCACCTTAAAGGGTTAACAAATAACGCACAGCACTACTACTGTTACAGAGAAGTTTGCGCTGTTATATTATAATTCACTTACCTTTTAATACAATCTAGTGCGATTATAAGCCGCTATTAAAAACAACAACGACTGAAAGTTTTGAATGAGAAGCTGTAATGTAGCCATGGTGGGATGAATTTGGATGTGGCGCCCCGCCATGGAAGAATGAATGTAGCTGAAACCATGAATCTGTGAATATTGGGGCGCCGTGTCATTTATGAAATCAATAAAACCCTGCTAGATTTGACATCATGCTGCATTGTTTACTCTAGTAACCAAGGCAACACCATTATCCCTGCTGGTCTGTTGGCGCCACCTATTGGATTAGCATTTTTATTCATTATATAAATAATGTTGGGCAGTGCAGTGAGTAGAACAATTCCCTCACAGCAAGAAGATCGCTGGTTCAAGCCCCGGCTGGGTCAGTTGTGGAGTTTGCATGTTCTCCCTGTGTTGTTTTCCTCTGGGTGCTCCAGTTTCCCCCACTTGTTCAAAAACATGCGGTATAGGGGAATTGCGAAGGCTAAATTGTCTGTAGTGTATGTGTGAATAAGTGTGTTTGGATGTTTCTCAGTAATGGGTGGCAGCTGGAAGGGCATCCGCTGCATAAAACATGTGCTGGATAAGTTGGCGGTTCATTCCACTGTGGCGACACCAGATTAATAAAGGGACTAAGTCGAAAAGAAAATGAATGCATGAGTAATGTTTCTTACAACCAGTATTTAGTAAATATACTGTAAGGTGTTATGTCGGTTGAAACATAAATTGGCGATGAGGTCTTAAAATGTGTGGAAATGGTCTTAAATGGGTCTTCAAGTTATTAAATTTCACTCTCTGATTCCTGAAATCATACTTAACGGGGTCTTTTGACATTTGGATTTTGCCACAGGCTTCCTGTGAGGGTTGGATTTAGGGTTCAATTGTTTTTGTTACTGTATAAAATACATTACGCTTACAGAAAGTCCCTGTAAACCACCGATACCATGTGTGTGTGAAAAGCAGTGTGCTTTTTCAAAACCACTCCCTGTGCACTACATAGTGCGCTAAATCAGGTGTTTACTATTTTGTATTGATATCGGAACCACCAACTACAGAGTTGAAAAATGCATTGGTCGATGATTTTGACGCAATTAAATCTGAACTACAGACGATGAGGACGGAAATCATTAATAATGCCACTGCTGTGTGCTCCAAAATTGACTAAATGAAAGAGAATATTAAGGATGTTGAGGGAGGACTCAACTTAGTCAGACGAGATGGTCACTCTCCAGACTATAGTAACTAAAATCACAAGTCAAGTCGACGACTTGAAAGGAAAATGTGAAGATATGGAAAGGCGGATGAGCAGTGGGAATATCTACGTTACGGGAAACCCCAAGCTTCCTGGATCATGTACACCTACAGTGCTATCCAAACTGCTACAAGAACTGCTTCATATGGATAGAGAAGTTAAAGAGCCCCTATTATGGGTTTTTGGGAATGACCTTCCATGTAGTGTGTAACACAGCTATAAGTGAAGTGAAATATCCAGCTAAGGCTTAAATGAATCGTCATGATAACAAGTCTTTAGCCGTTTCGGCGTGACGTGGATATGAAACATAAGCCCCGCCCATTTGTTGCACGCTCAAACCCGGGAAAATTTAAACCTGCGGTCCAGCCCACAAACACCGTAGCAAAGAAGAGGAAGACAAACAGATCCCAGTTGAACCAAGTCATGAAGATGCTGTGCTTAACTGGATATTATTGGAAGTGTAATTGAAAGTTAGTGTTATTTTCTTTACCCAAAGATGAAACTGTGAAGAGTCAGTGGTTGAGGTTTATTTTTGCAAAAATACCTCAGCATTAGCCCAGCATTGTGCAGTTCGAGTGCTTCTGGAATCTACACACTTACAACGGGACATTCGTCGGCCGTTTGTTAAAGGAAGGATCAGAAAAGACTATTGATGTAAGGGACTCTGTTAGTACACGGATCAGTGGATTATGGATTAGTTTCTTCCTCCGTTTCACAAGTGTAAGTAAGTGAGATTAAAATGGCTGCCTCCTTGTTTTCTCTAGCTTGCACATGATTTATTTAATTGTGTTTTGTTACTTGTAACCGTGTATACTGTCTGGTTAACTCTTTTTATTCTCATTTCGTGTCTAATGCCACACTAAAAAAGCGACGCGTGCCGCTTTGTTTACGAATTTAAATGCGCTTGTGAGCTTGCGTTCCACTGCTGTTTGTCGTTGCTATGGCCACCGTCAGCTGTTCCTACACACGCCATGATCAAGGTTCAAAACGGGGTAAAGTGTCTGAATAACACTCAGGGCCAGAACAAGCTGAACTGGCGCTCTAGGCGAATGGTGATCACGCCGCCCTCAACCTGAAAGTGAAAAGAAAGTGACCGGTTCGCGGATGAAAGTGAGGACTATGGGGTTCGCAGACGCCGCCCTCACTATTCTGTCGCCCAAGGCGACTGCCTAGGTCACCTCTATGGACGCGCCGACCCTGATAGCACTGTTGAGAACCGGGTACTCTGTACTATGGTGTTAGTAACTACTATGAAGTGTGTTTTGGGCGGTCTTTTGCTAAATGCTGTCGACCAATCGCAAGGAGGGGTTTGGGAACAAATGAATCACTGAACGATTTATATCGGAGTCGCTGGGATAATTAAGTAAAAATAAATGCATATTATAAGACCATGAAAGTGTTTTTTGATCTTGCATGCAGATCAGCCTGTTGTTGGAGACCCTTACAACCAAAATATGAGCCTTTTTAGTGTATATATAATAGGGGCTCTTTAAAATTTATCATTCACATCGTAGCCTTGTTCCAAGGAAGCTGGGGGTCAAACCTCGTACCATAATAGCAAAGTTGGACATGCTATGGAGATCTTACTAAAAGCCAGAACCACCAACTACTCCGGCAAATGTTTAAGCCTCATTCACACTACGAGCAACTCGCAGCAGCAAAGTGACAAGCAACCGTTTATTTCAAAGGAGAGTGAGCGTCTTCAAGCGACCACCGTCTATGCGACGCAACAAAATTTAGAATCTATTAACTTTATGCAAATGAAGAGTGACTTTCTTGAGCGACAGCCAAAAGAAACACTAAAAGAGCTTCTCTAGTTCACTAAAATAACTAAAAGTGATCCTCTCTCAGCTCCTGCAGAGGCCAGTTGTATTCTCCATGCTCAGACCTGCGTTTGCATCAGATCACCACCAAGAGCGGCAGGCAGCTACAGAGTCGCTGCTAGTGTGAATGAGGCATTATTTAGCGGATGGCCTTAATATTAGACTAGATATTCTTCAAGACACTAGTATTCAGCTTAAAGTGACATTTAAAGGCTTAACTAGGGTAATTAGGGTAAAGTTAAGGTAATTAGGCAAGTCATTGTATAACAGTGGTTTGTTCTGGAGACAATCCAAAACTAATATTGCTTAAGGGGGCTAATAATATTAACCTTAAAATAGGTTAAAGAAAAAATTTTAACTGCTTTTATTCTAGCCGAAATAAAACAAATAAGACTTTCTGCAGAAGAAAAAATATTATAGGAAATACTGTGAGAAATTCTTGAATCTGTTAAACATCATTTGGGAAATAGTTGAGAAAGAAATCTTCATTAATCTAATAATTTTCACTTTGACTGTATATAGGGATTAATGAATGAGTGTAGCTGCAGGAAGCAGAGATGTAGCTCCTCAGACCTGCGTCAGTGTGACCAGCGCTGGCAGATCTCAGAGTTTATTTTATCCCCAGTCAACCCGATGGCTCTAATCCAATTTATTCTGCTGCCGAACTTGACTTTCCTGCTCTGGAAGGAGACCCCCGCTGCTGCTTTCATGTGGAGCCATGCGTGGGCTCCTCTGGAGGAATTTTAGGAGGATCTCTGGCTTTTGCAGACGCCATCATTAGTAATACATCTATGGCAGATGTGCAGCTCTTTAAATCTGTGTACTGGGTTATTAAACTGAAACTAAAAACACACTGGCTCTCTTCATGTTGGTGTGGGTTTTCTCCGGGTGCTCCGTTTTCTCCCACAGTCCAAACACATGCGCAAAAACATCAAATTCTAAACCATATAATCAAGTTCTATTTATTTCAGTTTGCTATAAATTGTTTTACATGACTTATAGACGTTACATACACATCGCATGGGATGTATTTGAGTGTCTCTTGAAACATTACGTCTCACCTGTGTCCTCATAATCATTACACTACATGGAAGTGCTTTATTTTCTTTGTTTGCTCGTTACTATACCTGTACACAGTGCTAAAGTCCAGCATCTTCACATTGGCACACTGTCTTGACTAGTGCGGTTGAATGACATTTGTCCTGGGAGCACTGTACAAATGTGGCGGCGCTATTGACGCATGCTCAGAATCTGTATGCGACAGGGACGTGCAGAGACCTTTTAAGGGGCAGAGGCTCAAGTGGGAAAAAAGGGCACTTTTTATTAAATAATAATAATAATTGTACTTTAATAAAATATATTAAAGGCGATTTCACCCTAAATTCACCATATACTTACCCTTAAAAGGATAGTTCATTCAAAACTAATAATTCTGTCACCATTTACACGTAAATATAACATACAGTTCCACTGCTATGCGGATGACACCCAGCTCTACCTCTCTGGCAAACCCTCTTCTTGTTTTCCACCTTCATCCCTTACGCCCCATTCACACGGGGCGTCAGCTTCAACGCTTCCCATTCACATTGAATGGGTGACTTCAGGCGTTGCCGAACTGCATTATGGATCCGTTGGCGTCGCTTTAGTGGTGTTTCTCGCTGCAGAAGTTGGGACTTTTCGAGCGCTGACGGAAGCGTCAGCCAATCAGATAGCTGTATGCAAATACACCAGCTCAGACAGGGGCCTATTGCTGACTAATTTCATTGGCTGATGCTGCTATGACGATCACGTCAGCCCCAGTTTCAGACACGCCCTCTGTCAAGCGTTGACGCTGAAGCCCCGTGTGAATGGGGCATTACAGTCTGCTTAGCAGAAGTCAAATCTTGTCTCTCTCTTAATTTTCTCAAATTAAATAGTTCAAAAACTGAGGTTTTGCTTGTTGGTACCAAATCAACACTCTCCAAAACTGGCAGCTTTTCTCTTTCTATTGATGAATGCTCCATTTATCCCTCTAAACAGGTCAAGAGTCTGGGTGTCATCCTCGATAGCACCTTATCTTTTGATTCTCACATCAATAACATCACCCGGTCTGCTTACTTCCACCTATGCAACATTAACCGTCTCCGCCCTTCTCTTACCCCTCATGCCACTGCTGTTCTTGTCCATAGCCTTGTCACATCTCGTATAGATTACTGCAACTCCCTTCTCTTTGGTCCCACTCATAAATCCCTCCATAAGCTTCAGTTGGTCTAGAACTCAGCTGCCCGTATCATCACCAGAACCCCTTCTTCACATCACATCACCCCTGTCCTGCAGCAGCTTCACTGGTTACCTGTTCAATTTCCAATTGATTTAAAAAATTCGATGTTAACATTCAAAGCCATCCACAATCTCGCCCCTCCATATTTGTCTGCCCTCATCCACATTGCTGCTCCCTCTCGCACCCTGAGCTCTTCTTCCTCCCTCCACTTGTCTGTTCCCTCTGCTCGTCTATCGTCTATGGGCAATAGAGCATTTAGCCGCTCTGCTCCCCAGCATTGGAACTCACTACCAGCTGCCATCAGAAACATTGACTCCCTCACATTATTCAGATCAGAACTCCAAACCCACCTATTTAAGATGGCCTTTAATACTTAATCGTATCTGCACTACTGTTGTTTTATTGCTCTTGTTTTACTATTCGGTGTCCTTGAGTTGCCAGAAAGGCACCTTTGAATAAAATGTATTATTATTTTTATTATTATTATATTATTATTATTATTATTATTTTGTTATTATTATTATTATTTTATTATTATTATTATTATTATTTTATTATTGTTATTATTATTTTTATTATCATCATTATTATTATTATTATTATTATTATTATTATTATTTTATTATTATTATCATTATTATTATTATTATTTTATTATTATTATTATTATTATGTTATTATTATTATTATTATTATTATTATTATTATTATGTTATTATTATTTTTATTATTACTCACCTTTTACTTGTTGCAAACCTATTTGACTTTTTTTCTTCTGTTGAACACACAAAATAATATTTTGAAGAAAGCAGGAACTTTCATAATATTTGTTTTTCCTACTCTGGAAGTCAGTGATTTCAAGTATATAGCTTTCCTTAAAATATATTTTTTAATCTTTAATTTGTTAGTGTTCAACAAAATTAAGAGACAAAGATTTGGAACCACTTGAGGGGGAGTAAATTAAAATGTTTGGGTGAACTATCCCTTTTCTATCTATTATTTTTGTTTGTATATTTTTTTCTGTTGAACAAAATAATAAAATTTGTTGAAGACTAGGACACACTGATAGCCACTTCATAGCTAGCCTATATGCCCATGTTTTATAGCTTCAATTAACATTATATATTCTGAATAAATGTGCTGATGCGCTGCCGTAACGTAGGTCAGCTGGTAATGTATGTTTTACACACAGTAAGCGCTGATAAACGTTACTCCACTGTTAACACCTCACTTTTGAAGACAGAGTAACAATGTAAATAGAGCTTTGTTAGACTCAAATAAAACCTATAGGCATTCAGATATATTAATAAAGCAATTTTATGAAGTACTATATTAAATACTATATATTTTTTCATTTAATACCTGTAATATACAATAAATTATTGTAATAAATGCAAAAAAAAGGAGTATAATAGCATCTCAGTTCTAACCTAAAATAACACCAGTGTTTTTATCAGGAGAAATTATGTGAGCTTGGTTCATTTTCATTTAGCAGGCACAAGATTCTGGTTTGTGGTTCACTGAGAACTAAATTAAGCCCAGCAACCTTTGTGAGACCTTTATGAGTCCTGCCTGCAGCCCAGGCCTTTATTCTGCTTTTTAAATGGCTCATAATAATAATAATAAAAACAACAACAGGATTTAGTGTCTGATGTACTGTGCGATGTTCCCAGACCATTTATTGAAATTAAGCAGCTTTAAGATCAGCTTGTTCAGGACAAAAATAGACAAATGAAACTCCATCGAGGTATATTGTGGATGTGGGTTAGTGTTTATCTGCTGGCTTTAAGAAGCACTTTACCTGGAACAGAAGAGAGTTTTGAAGGAGGATGCAGATATTTGCTTTAATGCGCGCTGGACTCAATAGAGAGCAGTCACAGTCTGTCATGCAGATTCATCATTTCTCTTTCATTCCCTTCACACCTGCTCGAATTCAATGTTTATTTATCACATACACAGTCATATGCAGGGAAATGCTTATACAACAGCATGTGACCTTAAGAAAACTAATTAATATCAATAAGAATCTAAATGATGGAATTTAATAAGAAGTAAAAACACAGAAATTTTAAGATACATAGAAGTTATAGCTATAGAAAGTAATGAAATATTAAAAAATGTAGATGTGGAAAATATGACTATGGAAAATAGAACAAAGGCAGGCTTAGTGGTTTGCTGGTTCGAGTCCTGGATGGGCCAGTTAGCGTTTCTGTGTGGAGTTTGCATGTTCTCCCTGTGTTGGCATGGGTTTCTTCCGGTGCTTCGGTTTCCCCCACAGTCCAAACACATGCGCTATAGGAGAATTGATGAACTAAATTGGCCTTAGTGTATGTGTGAATGAGTGTGTATGGGTGTTTCACAGTACTGGGTTGCAACTGGAAAGGCATCTGATGTATAAAATAACATATGCTGGATTAGTTGGTGGTTCATTCCGATGTGGCGACCCCTGATAAACAAGGGACTAAGCCGAAGGAATATGAATGATTGAGTTAATAATCATAATGATAATAATAGCTATAATAATACAATCTGTATAATAATAGGTATTATCAGAGTTAAGGCGACGCAGTGGCGCAGTAGGTAGTGTTGTCGCTTCACAGCAAGAAGGTCGCTGGTTCGAGCCTCGGCTAGGTCAGTTGGCGTTCCTGTCTGGAGTTTGCATGTTCTTCCTGCGTTCGCGTGGGTTTCCTCTGAGTGCTCTGTTTCCCCACAGTCCAAAGACATGCAGTACAGTTAAATTGAGTAGGCTAAATTGTCTGTAGTGTATGAGTGTGTGTGAATAAGTGTGCATGGATGTTTCCCAGAGATGGGTTGCGGCTGAAAGGGCATCCGCTGCGTAAAACAAATGCTGGATAAGTTGGTGGTTCATTCGGCTGTGGCGACCCCAGATGATTAAAGGGACTAAACCGAAAAGAAAATGAATGAATGAATTATCAGGGCTTAACATAAACATAACATAACATAAACGTAAAAAAAATATAATATTTAAAACATGCAAAAATATGGAATATATGCAAAGTTAAATTATTATTACTATTGTTGATACTATTGCATCAGTTAATAATAATATATTAAATAGTAATATCATTATTGTTAATAATTATTTTCATATTGATTACAATATGTTTCCCTGCATTGGGTTGCAGCTGGAAGGGCATCTGCTATGTAAAACATATGCTGGATAAGTTGGCAGTTCATTCCCCTGTGGCGACACCGGATGAATAAAGGGACTAAGCCGAAAAGAAAATGAATGAATGAATGAATAAATGAATGAAAGAATGAAGGATTACAATATAAACATAAAACATTTTTTGACATAATTGTGCAGCTCTACTTTCAAGAACAGCAAACATTTCAGCTTTTTTAAGCTAAAGCTTGTTAAATTGCAATCACAATTCCCCTACAGATTGAGCCAAAAGTTTTACGGTGGAATACACATCGGTTTTGTTTCTGTCATTTATTTTTTTCTTTGCAGACTTGAATCACTCATATGTTCAAGTAAATTATGTCAAAGAAAATCAAATGTTTAATGTGTTTAAAGGTGCTGTATGTAAGTTTCTGACTCTTCTAAAGCATAAAAATACCATAATGTGTATTTAAGAAACATCCCAATTAAACATACTTGTTTATCTGATAAACAATGCTGAAGTCAGATATTCTGCTTTGAAAATGTTTTTCCGTGTCGGAGCGCTGTCTTTGTTTAGGTCAATTTAACCTGCACAATGCCAGTTTAGCCGATTATAATTCAGCACTCCGGGTTGCCTTGTTGGAAAACAGCGTATTTCATTCATTCATTCATTCATTCATTCATTCATTCATTCATTCATTAATTCAGAAAGACTCTGAAAGCATGCATCTGTGACCGAAATAGACAGTATCAGTGGACATTATCAGATGTGGAAATGAGACAGATTCAGTTCCACATGAGGTTATTAATTATCAAATGATATAAATATTACGAGTGTAAACATTAGGTGAGCAGGTCACATTGTAACCGCGTGTCCTAACAACACGCTTCATGTCGAGATACGCAGTGATGAGCAGTTTGGCTGTTTGCACCAGACAAAACATGACAGAAATGTAAATACAGCCATTCAGAAGCACAGAATATGACCTCACTCACCAAACGGTAAGGTTTATAATCTATTAATACATGTTAACCCTCTTTAACATCATTAAATGTAGATGCTGAATCACTCATATGTGTTTAGTTAAGTTCAATCTCAGACGGTTTATTGTATTCTCCAGATCTGAGCTGAACTATCTGCTGCTGCTTTCAGTATATGGCAATAAATGTCCTGTAAAATGGCATTCAGACTCACATTGTTAGCATTTAGCACTGAATAAAGCACATGAGGTTTACCTGAGGTGATCACTGTCATAGGTTTCTGTTGTTCAGCTGTGAGTAATAGAAGCCGTTTCTAATATATCAACTCGAGGTGTTGGTTAGAACCAAAACTCCTTTTAATATGGAGAATATTCCCTCTATCACGTGTCGTTGCTTTTATTTAGAACACAGTTTAAATCACTCGCTCCTGTACTCAATCTGGCCACCCGGGCTTGTGTTTGTTTTGATCCAGGAGTGCAATACCTAGTTTAACCACTGGGTGTCAAACTTACATACTGCACCTTTAAAGAAGTTTACTCATGCATGTTTTCATAAGCTTTATTGTGGCTTTAACTTACCCGTGTACATTTCTGGAGATTGCAAATTATGTAGCCAGAGGTATGTATGGTTGCATTTTGTCTTTAAAACAAACGCTACGGGGTGGTATGACACGTTCCTTTTCGTGCTTACCAGCTGACCGTTTACCTCTGTATGGACGGCTTTTTCGATGTTACCAGTTTGTCGAGTAGCTCACCATGTACATCGGCAGACTTTTAACATGGAGCAGAGTTGACTGTAATGATGGGGTTTGAGTATGGCAAAGAGCGATTCCAGAAAGCGGGTAGGACAAAAACAAAAGGCAAAAAATTAAATAAACAAGTAAACAACAGGGTGAGAATGTGGTAAAATCTGAAAGTGTGGTAAAAATCAGACGTGGCCTTTTCTTCTTCTGGATTGCTTTAGAAACACTGTTGGTTAGGTTTAGTTAAGTGGGTGGGAGAATTAGTCGGTCAATCAACAGCAGCCTCTGGTGGATTTACATGAGAACAGCAGGTGCAAATGGCACTCATGAGAGAAATATGAGATCTGATAAAGCGAACACAGCGGCCTCTGGGGGATTGGTGAAAACAAAACTGCAAAAAAAGTGTAGCTCCTGGGGCGTATTTGACGCTCTCCAGAAATGTATATAGGGGTACATATCCATAATAAGCCTGGGTTGTTTGAATATGTTGTTCATAGTCTGCTACTTTACTTCAGCTCAGTGATCAGTGTCTGCATGTTGTGGTCTGCAGTGGTTCTGCTCTTCAGAAGCAGTGCACAGGCTGTGATTAATCCAGGGTTTGGCTGAAATCAGAGAGAGGAAGAGCGGCAGAAGGAGAAATCAATGTTCAGAAATGATAATTAAGCGTCTGACATCTCTTTTGGGATATAAATTATTCATGTTTATTTGGAAAGAACATTTGCATGTGGTTTTGGGGCGACAGAGAGACCAGGAGAGCAGAAAGTACGCGTGTGTGTGTGTGTGTGTGTGTGTGTGTGTGTGTGTGTGTGTGTGTGTGCGGGAAAGAGAGAGTGAGTGTATATCAGTCTGTGTGATGGTGTACGTGTACATAGGTGTGCATACCTTGTACGTGTGTGTGTGTGTGTGTGTGTGTGTGTGTGTGTGTGTGTCTTTGTGTGTGTGTTTGTGTGTGTGTGTTTGTGTGTGTGTGTGTGTGTGTGTGTGTGTGTGTGTGTGTGTGTGTGTGTGTGTGTGTGTGTGTGTGTGTGTGTGTGTGTGTGTGTGTGTGTGTGTGTGTGTGTGTGTGTGTGTGTGTGTGTGTGTGTGTGTGTGTGTGTGTGTGTGTAAAACATCATGTGGCATTATGAGTGTGTGTCTCTCTTTATGTAATGTGGAGCTGATGCTACATCACTTCCTGAAACTGAAGTTCAATTTCTAGGGCTGTTCTGGAAGTGACGGCAGGTGAAGTTAGTGTGGCGGATGGAGAAATACTACAGTTCATGTTTATATACAGATTATTCATTCATTCATTTTCCTTCAGCTTAGTCCCTTTATTCATCAGGGGTTGCTCCAGTGGAATGAACTGCCAAATTATTCAGCGTATGTTTTACAAAGCGAATGCCTTTCCAGCTGCAACCCAGTACCTGGAAACACCCATACACACTCATTCACACACACACTCATACACTATGGCCAATTTAGTTGATCAATTCCCCTATAGCGCATGTGTTTGGACTGTGGGGGAAACCGGAGCACCCGGAGGAAACCCACACCAACACGTATATTTTCTTGGCACACTTTGGGCTCATTAGTACCAATTGAGCATAGTGTCAACGCCACAGCCTACCTGAGTATTGTTGCTGACCATGTCCATCCCTTTATGACCACAGTGTCTCCATCTTCTGATGGCTACTTCCAGCAGGATAACGCACCATGTCATAAAGCGTGAATCATCTCAGACTGGTTTCTTGAACATGACAATGAGTTCACTGTACTCAAATGGCCTCCACGGTCACCAGAGCTCAATCCAATAGAGCATCATAGATGTGCAGCCGACAAATCTGCAGCAACTGTGTGATGCTATCATGTCAATATGGAACAAAATCTCTGAGGAATATTTCCAGTATCTTGTTGAATCTATGCCACGAAGGATTAAGGCAGTTCTGAAGGTAAAAGGGGGTCCGGTACTAGTAAGGTGTACCTAATAAAGTGGCTGGTGAGTTTATATTTGTGTGTGTGTGCGTGTGCCCTGAATATGATCAGTGGATGGAGTCTGATTAAGAGTCTACACACACACTTGGGGAGGTCAGTGTGTGTGTGGTTTGTAAGTGAGCCGTCACAGTCGATGGAACAGCTTCATTGGGATTCACACATGAATGTGGAAGGCTGGTGTGTTTTTATTCAGGTGGAGATAGAGCGAGAGAGAGAGAGAGAATGTGTGTGTGAGTGAGAGAGGTTTCTTTATTGAGTTTAAAGAGTGAAGATTCAGCAGACAGACCGAATCACTGACAAAAAAAATCATGATGAGCCATTTAACGAATATTTGTCTTTTCTATGTTCTATACAGGGAGTCATGGTGGCTCAGTGGTTAGCACTGTGGCCCCACAGCAAGAAGGTCGCTAGTTTGAGCTCCAGCTGGGTCAGTTGGTGTTTCTGTGTGAAGTTTGCATGTTCTCTCCGTGTTGGTGTGGGTTTTCTCCGGGTGCTCCGGTTTCCCCACAGACCAAACACATGCTCTATAGGCGAATTGATGAACTAAATTGGCCATAGAGTATGAGTGTGGGTGTGAATGAGTGTGTATGGGTGTTTACTGGTACTGGATTGCAGCTGGAAGGGCATCTGCTGTGTAAAACATATATGCTGGAATAGTTGGAGGTTCATTCTGCTGTGGTACTTAAAGGAACTAAGCTGAAAAATAAAGGAAAAATGAATGAAGGAAATTACTGTTTTTCTGTATTTTCTTGTATAGATTCTGCTTTATGCAAAGAAAAATGCATAAACTGATAACAATTTATAAGACTCTGGATAAAAACACATGCATAAATGTAAATTATATATATGCAGTTATAATGAGCAATGAAACTACAAAACTAATAATCATAATAAATCTCTTTGAATGTGAAGTATTTAAGTTGAATGTGTTTTTAAATGTACTCACTGTTGGTTTCAGACCTCTATGGTTTTCTTTTGTACACAATATAAGATATTTTGAAGAGAGCTGACCTGCATTGACATCCACAGTAGGAAAAACAAATATATAGAGTGATTCAAAAAGAATACCACAACTTTCGGCTTGATGTCACTCGAGTGTCTGGAGGGGGTCATATTGAACATCTATCAACCTGTTTTGTGCTGAAAGAAAACTTGAAGTACTCTTCACATTGATTCATTAACCAAGGTCCCATCTTGTTTATTTAATTAAATACTAATTTTCTAAGTTGTGATATTCTTTTTGAATCACATTTTTTAACATTTTTCAAAATATCTTCGTTTGCATTCAACAGAGGAAAGAAACTGATAAAGATTTGAAACAAGTAAAGAGTGAGTGAATGATGGAAGAACCTTTATTTTTGAGTGAACAATCTCTTTAACTCTCTGCTTACACACACACATACACACACACACACATACACATACACATACACACACACACCAATACAAATGAGAACATGATAGAAATGTGCTTTGTCTGCTGGACTCACCGTTGCTCTTTCCCTGTTGGATTATAAGTGTGCATATTAAACAGCATGTGTATGAGCCACTAATTGACATTCAGCACAGGTGTGTGTGTGTGTGTGTGTGTGTGTGTGTGTGTGTGTGTGTGTGTG
>CAIGQZ010032693.1:8387853-8404456 GCA_903798205.1 Danio tinwini
TGTGTGTGTGTGTGTGTGTGTGTGTGTGTGTGTGTGTGTGTGTGTGTTTTCACCATACACTAAAACAACCCAGGCTCATTGTGGATAAGTACCCAGGTCTACATTTCTGGGGACAGTGAAATACAGAACCTGAGGTACGTCTGCTTGCAGTTTTTGCAAATCCACCAGAGGCCGCTGTGTACACTTTTTGATGATCTCAACTTTCTCTCGCTTGCCCTCTTCTCACGTAAAATCACCAGAGAGCACAATATACACTTCAGCAACCAAGCCAGCTCGCTGTCAACTACAGTAAATGACTGACCCACCCATCCCTTTCCCAAACCCAACCGATAGTGTTTTCAAAAGCGGCAGTAGCACAAAAAGCCGTCAGTGACGTCAAACTAGTGTTGGGTGATATGCAAAGTTTTCTGATCGCCATATCGTCCCCCTGTGAGATTGCCGATACACAATACCATCGCAGAGTATGTTTACTTATTTGCTCATTTATTTAACCATCTCTAAATTTATGTATTAACTTTTCGGCCAATTTGTTTACTTATTTAATCATTTATTTTCAATTCAATTCATCTTTATTTCTCTAGCACTTGTATAATGTAGATTGTGTCAAATCAGCTTCACATAGGAGATTATAGTGAACTGAAACAGTGTCAGTTCAGTTTTCAGAGTTGAAGTTCAGGTCAGTGTGGTTTAATATTCAATACTGAGAGTACAACTGAAGAGCAAATCCATTGATGCGCAGCTCTACAAGTCCCGAACCATGTAAGCCAGCGGCGAGGAAAAAACTTCACCAACTGGCTAAAGTGAAGAATAAAAACCCTGGAGAGAAACCAGGCTCAGTTGGGCACCACCATTTCTCCTATGGCCAAACGTCTTGTGCAGAGCTGCAGTCCAGGCGCCGGAGGCTGGAGAAAGCTGGACGTCCATCATGGAGAAGCTGCAGGTGGGAGAGGTCACCAGGCTGGCCCTTCAGGATCAATGCAAGGACTCGTCTGTCACTTGGTTCTTAAAAGGATCTCATGCTGTCCACTTCTTTATGACCACCACAGCAGCTACTCAGGATACAGCCTGGTCCAGGATTATGGAAACCTTGGGAATAATAAAACCAGACTAGCATAAGCGCAGATGCCATTCATATTATAATGTCTTTAGGGAAGTGTTCCCGGCTCCGGTTGCCCTAAATAATGCAGACTATCAATCCTTTAGAGGATTTGGATTTCGAAAGCATTTGTGTTTTATGTGTATGCTAACACAAAGAGATGTGTCTTTAATCTAGTTTTACACTGACAGAGTGTGTCTGCTTCCTGAACTGTGCTAAGAAGGCTGTTCCAGAGTTTTTACGTGCCAGATATAATACAGATCTACTGCCTACAGATGATTCTGATATTCTGGGAATAATCAATTGACCAGAATTAATTGAGCGTAGAGCACGTGATGGGCTATAATACACCAGGAGCTCCATCAAATACT
Organism: Danio tinwini; assembly: GCA_903798205.1. NCBI lineage: Eukaryota > Metazoa > Chordata > Actinopteri > Cypriniformes > Danionidae > Danio > Danio tinwini. The sequence goes on from CAIGQZ010032693.1 coordinate 8,389,321, forward strand.
GGGAAGCTAAGCCTTTCAGGGCTTTGTAGGTAATCAATAAAATAAAAAAATGTATAGGATATTTAATAGAGAGCCAATGCAATGATGAAAGAACTGGAGTAATATGATCATATTTCTTTGTTAAAGCACTCTAGCAGCTGCATTTTGAACTAGCTGAAGTTTGTTAATACTTCACTTGCAATATGTTTTATCCAACGCAATCTCACGGCAATTCGTAACTTTTTGATTTAGTGACTAATTTGTATGAATTCGTATGATCTAATTCATACAAATAACTACGATTTGCTCATCACCCAATGATGGTTAGAGTTAGGGGTGGGGTTTGGTGCCACGCCTCCTTTTTAAAATCGTACATTTTTGTACGACTGAACTCGTACAAATTAGCCACTGAACTGACAAAGCGTAAAATAGTTACGTTTCCTCGTGAGATCAGGCTGGTTTTATCTTAGAAAATAATTCACATCCAATGCAAATCACTGCGCTCTTACTGCTAAATATGCGCTTTATTTCAAACAAGACTATGTGGTGCGGGACACTTTAATGGTGATTTCAAGTACATGCTGTTAACAGCTGGACTGCCGCAAAATAGATATATTCAATTCATCTTTATTTGTATAGCGCTTAAACAATGTAGATTGTGTCAAAGCAGCTTCACATGGAAGTTTATAGTGAATGTAAACAGTGTCAGTTCAGTTTTCAGTGTTTAAGTTCAGTTTAGCTCAGGTCAGTGTGGGTTAATAATCACTACTGAGAGTCCAAACACTAAAGAGCAAATCCATCGATGCGCAGCTCTACAGATCCCGAACCATGCAAGCCAGTGGCGACAGCGGCGAGGAAAAAACTTCACCAATTGGCGAAAGTGAAGAATTTAAAAAAAACCTCAAGAGAAACCAGGCTCAGTTGAGCACAACCATTTCTCCTGTGACCAAACGTCTAAATATAGAAGGATGAATCAAATGAAATTATATTTATCTACACACAGAGGAAACAAGGATGCATTAAGATCCTTTTCAGACAGAAGACGGACAGCCACCAGTTCATTCTATGCGGTGGAGGTGTTTTCTCCATGTGTTTGTTCAGTTGAGCACGGCGTGGCTTCAGGTCTGATCATCATCACAAAAATGGCCATCAACAGTGTCACATTTGTATTGTATTGCGCATCGATGGATTTGCTCTTCAGTGTTTGGACCCTCAGTAGTGATTGGGGATCACACTGAACTGAACTGACACTGTTTCAATTCACTAAAGTCTTCTATGTGAAGCTGCTTTGACACAATCTACATTGTAAAAGTGCCTTAGAAATAAAGGTGAATTGAATATTGGCTAAAATCTAACACAATACTGTGCTCGTGTGTTTATTTTTTTCTGATAAGAGAAATAGTTTCATTTTAGAAATAGACTACTGCCGATTCGTCGCAGACATGATTTTTTTGGACTGTAGGCCTACATACAAAACTTTTCATTGAGCTCAGTAAAATCTTCTTTCATTAGTTATTAATAATCTTTCAATAATTTGTTAAAGCCAAAACAAATGGTGAAATGCAGGTTGTAATTAAATTTAATACAGGCTAGTTTAAATAAATAAAATATAATTTAATAGCCTATATAAATAAATATAGGCCTAACATAGTTTTAAATTAAATATATAGGGTGTATGCAGAAGGACTTTTAATTTGTCAGTAACCTGGGTCAAACGCTTCCGGTGAACTGTATGCCATTACAATAGCAGCGTGTTTAAGGTCTGTTTTCTTTAAAAATCAACAATCTTCACTGCCTAAATGATATACGCTATAAAGAGAGTCTCAGAATGAACTGGAAGCACTGCATTACATGACATTTTTCTGCACCGTGTCTTTAAAATATTCTTTGCTATCCTGCTGATCCTGACGAAGACGTGCGTGTTAATGGCTTTTCATCTCGGTTTACGCTTCAACAGCTAAATGAATGCTGAAGTCTATTTAACTGATTATATTTTAACTACAATACAGCATCGATGTTGTAAAAGGAACGGTATAAAATTGAAAAAGTGACAGTAGCTGTTCACCGGAGGTTTATCATTATAAGAAGAAACACTAGCCACATAGCAAGTGGACTTGGCCCAAATGTGGCCTCATTATGGCACTGCTGGCGTGTTGTCGGCACTGGCATGCATAATGTCAGCTGAATGTGGGCCATGCATGGCAATGATGGCACTGCATGCATGACGGCAAACTACATTTAGGCCAGTTGTGGATGGGAGGTGTGTGGCCCAGATCAGTGTAGTGATTGTTCACATTGTTTAGGTAACATTAGGCTGGGTTATGGCTCAGCTTATGGGGTTTCTGGTTAAAGGGTGGTGTTGATATGATTAACTTAAAGCTGAGAATTTGTACCAATAAGAAACCTGTTTTGGCCTAGTTCAGGGCCAGTTAAGGGTAATAAATTGGCTGAGATTCGGGCTAGTTGTGGCCCTTGTCTTTAATCCAGTTATAGGCCACTTCAGGACCGTCATTCTTTGTGGTACTTGGGCCGAGGGAAAAGTTATTGAGTGGCCCGGAGCTGGGCCAGAAAACATTTGCTATTTGGGTAGCTGTGCATATACTGTCTGAAAAATGCACATGTCCATGCTTATCATTCTATCGAATTAAACACAAATAAGACACATATGTAAAGCCTGTTCCTTGTATTTGAAGAAGCAGTCAATGCATGCACTGAAAAAAAGGCTATAGGCCACCTTAAAACTTAAATCGGCTATTAATAGCGGATATAAAGGTAAGCAAGAGAGAATCTTGCGGGAGTGCAGTTATGAAGGAGTTTTGGACAATTGTGTATTACTGAAACACGTTCGAGAACATTTGAGCTGGTTTCAGTTCTTAGTTCTTTTATTTTCTTTTTCAGTGTTTAATTTTTACAAATCGTTTTATTTAACTTGTTTGTAATTAAATCTTGTTCTGTAATTTATATTTTTATATTTCTATTTTTTTACTTATATTTATATCTTTGCCTGTTATTTATATTTAATTTGCTATGAGATGTGGCTGTGTATTACAGTGCCCTCATGTGTAGCGGCCGCGTCAGCTGCTGCTGAGAGAGAGAGCGCAAGAGTGCAATGGAAAAATGAATTTTTGCATGCTGATTTATGTGAAATTGTGACATAGTAAACACAGTAAATAATATAATAATAATATTCCTTTATTTATTTTTTTTTGGCTTAGTCTCTTTATTAATTAGAGGTAGCCACAGCGAAATGAACTGCCAACTTATCCAGCAAATGGCATTACACAGTGAATGCCATTCAGCCACAACCCAACACTGTAAAACATCCATACACTCATATGCATTTACACACACTCACACATAAACTACAGCCAATTCAGTTGATCAATTCCCCTATAGCGCATGTGTTTGGACTGTGGGGGAAACCGGAGCACCCGTAGGAAACCAACACGGGGAGAACATGCAAACTCCACACTGAAACGCCAACTGACCCAGCTGGGGCTCGAACCAGCAACCTTCTTGCTGTGAGGCGATCGTGCTACCCACTGCACCACCGTGACACCATAATAATAATAATTTAAAAAATTATACAAATAATAGATCAGAATAAACCATATTAACACTCAACATTATTCATAAAACAGTAATAATTAATAATAATCAGTATATTTACAATGATTCGTTCATAATAATCTAGATCTCTCTCTGTTTAACGAGGCCTGATAAACTGTGTCTAATTAGTCGTGGAAGTGACTGTTGTGCTATTGATGTGTTTGTGTTGTTGTTCAGTCAGAAAGTGGTTTTGCGAGGTCAGTGACCCAGAAAGAGCGCCTCTGCTGTTCCTGTGGCCGTGTGAATGACGTCTGCTGGATAACGCTGATCCGCTTCTCCAGGTCAAACACTCAAGTAATTAATCCCTTTTGCTCTTCACGTTCTCCTTTTCATTTCTCCATCTCCACCGCCGCAGACTCTTGGGCAGAAATAAAGCTCTATGTGAATTAAAGTGTTTTCTAGTGGCATTTGAAGGTCTGCAGGGATTATGCTGGATTCTGGCCATGCAGAGAACAGAAGTGTGCCACAAAGAGTCAAACACAAACTAATCTGAACCCAAAAAACTGAGATCCTCTCTGTTTAAAGGCCTGTAAATCAGCCACATGCTTATTTATTTTTGGTAAGTAGAATCATTGCAGAAGGCTTGTTTACATTTATTTTACTAATTATTATTGTCATTGAATGGGCGTCACGGTGGCGCAGTGGGTGGTACAATCGCCTCACAGCAAGAAGGTCGCTGGTTCGAGTCCCGGCTGGGTCAGTTGGTGTTTCTGTGTGGAGTTTGCATGTTCTCCTCATGTTGGCGTGGGTTTCCTCCGGGTGCTCCGGTTTTCAAACACATGCGCTATAGGGGAATTGATGAACTAAATTGGCCGTAGTGTATGAGTGTGTGAATGAGTGTGTATATGTGTTGCAGCTGGAAGGGCATCCGCTGTGTAAAAATTATATGCTGGAATAGTTGGCGGTTCATTCCACTGTGGTGACCCCTGATGAATAAAGGAACTAAGCTTAAGGAAAATGAATGAATGTATTCTTGTATTTATTATTTTATTTTACTTTTAAAAAACAATTATGAACTTATTTATTTATTTTTTTTTTATTTTTATTTATTTATATTTATTTATATTTAATTCCAGAATATAAAATAAGTACTATTAGTAATACTAAGTAGTCTATTCTGTAAGCTTTAGATGCTTAAATAACATTTTCCTGTTTTAATCTGCGTCTATAAAAGATTTTCACTAATCCTGAGATACATTTCTGTGTGTGAAAGCATAATCGCTGTGATCTACTGCTTAATGTTTCCCCTTTCTTTCTTTCTTTCTTTCTTTCTTTCTTTCTTTCTTTCTTTCTTTCTTTCTATATATATATATATACAGTTGAACCCTGTTTATTTTTTTCCTTAATTCCTGTTTAACAGAGAGCAGATTTCTTCAGCACATTTCTAATCATAATAGTTTTAATAACTCATCTCTAATAACTGATTTATTTTATCTTTGTCATGATGACAGTAAATAATATTAGACTAGATATTCTTCAAGACACTTCTATACAGCTTAAAGTGACATTTAAAGGCTTAACTAGGTTAATTAGGTTAACTAGGCAGGTTAGGGTAATTAGGCAAGTTATTGTATAATGATGGTTTGTTCTGTAGACTATCGAGAAAAATATAGCTTAAAGGGGCTAATAATATTGACCTTAAAATGGTGTTTAAAAAATTAAAAACTGCTTTTATTCTAGCCGAAATAAAACAAATAAGACTTTCTCCAGAAGAAAAAATATTATCAGACATACTGTGAACATTTCCTTGCTCTGTTAAACATCATTTGGAAAATATTTAAATAAGGAAAAAAAGTCAAAGGGGGGCGAATAATTCTGACTTCAACTGTTTATATATATATATAAATATATAAATATATATATAAACTTAATGTTTTGTTTTCTTATTTTTTTCTTATTTTTTATTGTCTTTATCTGTGACTTCATACATTTTTTTGTTTTTAATTTATTTTAAAATAGCATTTTTATTTTTGCTTTCTTCTATTCTAGATATCAGTGGTTAGCACTGTCGCCTCACAGCAAGAAGGTCACTGGTTCAAGCCTCGGCTGGGTCAGTTGGCATTTCTGTAGGGAGTTTGCATGTTCTCCCGTGTTGGCGTGGGTTTCCTCCGAGTGCTCCGGTTTCCCCCACAGTCCAAACACATGCGGTACAGGTGAATTGTGTAAGCTAAATTATCCATTGTGAATGAGTGTGTATGTGTGTTTCCCAGTACTGGGTTGGAGCTGGAAGGGCATCCGCTGCAAAAAAGACATGTGCTGGATAAGTTGGTGGTTCATTCTGCTGTGGCGACCCCTGATTAATAAAGGGACTAAGCCAAAAAGAAAATGAATATTCTAGATATGTTCTCATTTCTGTTTTCATTTATTGGTTCATTTTAATAATTGATGGTAACATTAAATAATACGGTATATATAGTATATATTAAATAATTGAAGGATTATTATTTTTTACAGTGCAGATTAAAGTAACAGACTTTTTCTTAAAATTCTGTTCACTGAGAGATGAAAAAAATATTCATTTTCAAAAGGGGGTGTCCTCATTTATGCTGAGCACTGTACACTAGTATCAGGTTAGACCCCCTTTAGCTATCAGAACTGCCTTAATCCTTCATGTCAGAGATTCAACAAGCTACTGGAAATATTCCTCAGAGATTTTGCTCCATATTGACATGATAGCATCACGCAGTTGCTGCAGATTTGTCGGCTGCACATCCATGATGCCAATCTCCCGTTACACCACATCCCAAAGGTGCTCTATTGGATTGAGATCTGGTGCCTGTGGAGGCCATTTGAGTACAGTGAAATTACAGTGAAAAACTGCCCAGTTCTGAGCCGACCATCTGAATGTGTCAGCAGAAATGGAGACTCATCAGACCAGGCAACGTTTCTCCAATCTTAGTGTCCAGTTTTGGTGAGCCTGTGTGAGTTGTAGCCTCAGTTTCCTGTTCTGTGTACTCATTTCTGTTTTCATCTATTGGTTCATTTTAATAATTGATGCAGTAGTTATAGTTTATGGATTCATTTCAGTTATTGGTTTATTCAAATTTTTATGAATTAATTTCAGCAACACTTTAGTTTAGGACACAATTCATGTTATTTACTGGCTTATTACCTGCCTATTATGAAGCTTTAAACCATTTATTAGTAGTTTTAAAGTATGTTCTTGGGTTTGAGTGGTCGGAGGTCTATAGGTTGTTAGACAACGAATTGTTTTCTCAGAGGATGACAAGCTGTCACTCTGATACATGTTTGATTTATGGACACTGCAGTGTTTGGCTGTTCTGTGTTGGTCTGAGATAATTAGTCTACTGAAATGAGTATATTTCATACAAGCTGAATGGTCAGTTCTTGTCATGTGACTCACGGTGCGTTCCTGACAGCATTCATTCAACTGGGTGCATCTGCAAGGCGTGAGCATGTGCAAGCCGCACACCTCCATTGGAAATAACGAACTTGTGCAAACTCTAGAAAAGACGTGATATGCGAATGGCCACTAAAAGGCCGCCGTCATTTGCGATCTCAGAAGTTGATCTTCCTGCACAGCCATGCTGGATTCACCTGATTTGTTGACAAACAGGTTGCGGATCCATTCCTTGGCAGTTTGCGGGTTCACTGGGCCTTTTCCCCTTAGCAAAGAAACTTTCCAAAGACATCTGTTTCTTACTCATTTTGCTGCTTGTGGGTTACATTTGAGCGCTCAAGGGACCAAGATGTAAATGAGAGAAAATAAAAGATTTTTCAAAATAAAGATCGTTCAGACTCAGATAATAAATAAAACGAAAATAACCAATGATTTCTTGTGTGGCTCGGTACCAATTGATCCACAGACCGGTGGTTGAGGACCACTGCTATAAATGACTCAAGTATTTTTTCATTTGGATATTTTCTAAAATACTAGCTATGATTTTTATATATATATGGCCATTTATAACCAGTGGTGTAAAGTAACACATTACAAATAGTCAAATGACTGTAATTGAGTAGTTTTTCTCAGAATTTAGTTTTATAAATGTGTACTTTTACTTCTCCTTGGTACATTTTACTGCAGTATCTGCACTTTTACTCCACTACTGTCCTTCAATTTCCATCACTACATTTATTTTTTCTTGTCTATGGGGATTGGCTGAGTAGTCTTGTGATTCCTGTCCAATCAAATCACACACAGAAGGTAAATCACATCATAATGAACTACCTCAAGACATGGTGATTTATAATTGCAGAAAACTGATTGGAAGCATTAAAAGTGTCCATGAAGATGTTTAAATCTTTACGCTCATTGACCCAGAGACTGATTAGATGCACATCACTGATGAGAAGATGACGGATGTTTACTAAATGAAGACCGAAACGGCCTTAAACACCCAGCAGGCACAAGACGTCAACATGATGTCAGATTGACGTTCTACCCCAACGTTGTGGGGACATTGCATTTTGTTCAGAAATGAAAATCCAACCCCAACCTCCAACCTAAAATCACACCAGAACCCCAATGTCCAACGTCAAACCTAAAAGCAACCAAATATCAATTCAATTCAATTCAATTCATCTTTATTTGTATAGCGCTTATACAATGTAGATTGTGTCAAAGCAGCTTCACATGGAAGTTTATAGTGAATTGAAACAGTGTCAGTTCAGTTTTCAGTGTTTAAGTTCAGTTTAGTTTAGCTCAGGTCAGTGTGGTTTAATAATCACTACTGAGAGTCCAAACACTGAGGAGGAATTCCATCGATGCGCAGCTCTACAGAGCTAATATCAACGTCTAAAGATGTTGCTTGACGCTGTGTGGACGTTTTCACTATGACGTCTATCAGACGTTGGATTTTGATTGCCAAACCTGACGAATAAAAGTCAGTATTTGATGTCAAAATGATGTTAATTAAGACGTTGGCTCAACGTTGGATTTTGGTCCCTTTTTAACACAACCTAAATCCTTAGACACTAGCTAGATATTGAATTTTGGTCACCTGACATCACAACTTAAATCTAACCTAATATTAACATCTCATGATGTTGTGTGTCTGCTGGGAAATAACTAAACGCACTACAGAATGTTACGTTTACACACACATGCACAAATTACATGTAAACACATCAGCTTTGTACAGTGTAATACTCACTACTCACTACTCTTGAGTACTGTTAAAAGGGCTACTATTCACTTATACTTTGAGTAATATTTACAGCAGATACTTTTACTCTACTTGCACTACATGTTTAGGCAAGTGATGGTACTTTTACTTGAGTAGGATTTTCCACTACTCTTTCCACCACTGTATATAATCATCACAACTGCTCTTTCTGCCATTTCGTGCTGTGCTTTGAGGATTTACGCTTTATTTTTGGCAAGTGCTGAAAATGTGCACTTTGACATTTCCAACCCTCCATAAACTCTCTATTAGATCTTTTATTCGCTTATTTATTTATTTCTTGCTCAGCACAAAATCCTGCCCACAAAAAGCCGGTGACATCTGGCGCCTGGGCATCTGTGCACTGCCAAAATCTGCCCGAGCTCCAGCTTTCAGCGGCGGTGTCAGGCTCCGGGCCCCGGACGCACCCAGCAGCTCAAAGCAGGTTGAGGGCCTCTTAACCCACTTCTGCGGATTACACACACACACACACACACAAACACACACAGCGGTTAAAGTCAGGACAGGAAGACAGGATTCTGGCTGTCAAATTCAGCTCCAGTAAACCTCAGAAAGATGACGATGGGCCTTCACACCCTCAAAGGTGCTGTCAAATTTTAGTTTTAAAGAAATTCTATGATATAGTGTGCTCCAAAAGTTCACATTTAAACCTGATATAAACATGTAAAGCTTGTAGTTTGTCACTTCCGCCTAAGTGAATCAATGATTTGTTCCACGTCACCTCATACTTCAGTTTCTCATCAAAGCTTCTGACCAATCAAATGCTCTCTAGTGTCTGACATGCCCCGCCCTCTTCTCAATAGTTTTTCATTTGATGCACTTGAGCTCAACAACTCTCACTGGCAGATCTGGGAGAAAATTGAAAGGCTATTGGCTGCTTTTTCACAAGGGGAGGAGCTACGCTATGCCCCGCCCTCGTTTGTGTTTCAGTTGAGATTGCATCAAACATCCAATAAAAAAATGCACATTTCAAAGCACTTCACGGGAACTTTAAAGGCACAGTTCATCCAAAAATTTAAAGTCCGCATGAAATCAAAATGTACAGTGTTTATTTTGCTAGCTCATGTTGTTATACTTTAGGTGAACAATTCTACACTGGTTTGTTTTGGTAATCTTCAAAGTCAGATCGTTTGGTTGTGCATTTGGAGTGACTTTCCTTCTGTTGACGTTGGCTTCCATAGCAACTGCATATTAATATTCTTAACCACGCCCCTGTTACTCTTGAGCTGTGGTCACACTGGACTTTTCTCCCCATAGACTTCCATTCATACGCACACGAATGCATCAGACCGGAAACACAAGGTCGTGCGTCAAGTTTCGCAGATTGATGCATTGAAAAGTTCAAGCTTGGTGAACTCTGACATGCGAAATCGCATTTTTTAATGTCTAATCATCCTGTTTAATCCCACCCATTTTTGCAGTGCCGTACAATCGAATTTCACATGCACAAACTCAAGTGTGACCGCAGCTTCAGTTTGCTATGAGGGAATGATGCAGAAAGGAAAGCCCTGCCCCCTACTTAATATTTAGTTTCAGTTGGAAGAACATCACACTGAAATAACTGTTGCTGCGTCACAATTTGCAAACTTATACTACGCCCTAAAAGTATGTACTTTTTTTGTGAAGGATAAATATATACTTTTGAGTGTGTAGCAGAAGAGTATGCACGTTTTGGGACATACTACCTCCTAATTCGTTGTGTTGCTTAGTTTAGTTAGTAAATATTTAATTTCCTACCTTGTTGGAGAAGCAGCAGCAGCAGCAGGATAATCTCCCATTCACGAGTCTTTCATGCAGAGAAATCTCCTCAGGTCTTTGGATTATTCTGCATTCAGACGGTAATGTCCAAACACGTCTTTATATAAGTTCAGTATTGCTGTTGCACATGAAATATAACACAGACAACATGATTTAAATATTCTCCAGTGGGCTAGACATTAACTACCAGTCATAACAAACATCTTTACTGAAGCCTCTCTACTTGATGGTTGGTCTTGCACGTCCATCATGTTTGTAGTTTGTTTACACTTTTCACCCATGTTAGTAGTTTTAATTGAATTCACGTCTGACGCTCAATGCACTGTGGGCAATATCAGCGGTTAGAGTATGGACGCTTCTACACTTAAAACTTCGACCGGAAATAGTAAACCATCCGGGAAGCTTTGGCATGCTCTTTTCAACATACTATGGTTTGGGACATACTAATTCAATTTCAAATACTATTTAGGACGGATAGTATGCGGATTGGGATGCATCATGTGTGTCACTGCAACTTCCGGTTCATTTTACTTTAATAGGCACCAATTTTACCCCCTTTTTTTGTGGCTTAAACTTTATTGTGTTTTTACTAAACATGGTTATCAACAATGGTAATAGAAGAATTTTTCAACATTGACTTGGTTCAATGTGTATAGCATGGTTGATAACAATATGAAACAAAAAAAATTAATTACAAATTATATATGTACACAAACACACATATATGAATATATACATATATGCATGCAGAAACCTGTAAATAAATATAAAAGAAATGATACACATAATGTCAGAGAAGTACATACATTGAAAAAAAGCGTCTACTAAAATTATTGTAATACAAATCAAACAGAAAGATAAGTTTGTTGTCACATATATTGAGACATCTTAACTGTTTCTCCTACGTCGTTAAATTAAATCAGTTAAGATTTAATAATGGAGATCAAATTGTCATGTATTTTGTTCTAATGAAGGATTGTTGAAATCTTTGCTCTGTTAATTAATTGACTGTTCTAGTCAAACAATGTCTATAAAATAGTATAACCCTTGAACTGACAGGAGATTAGGAGGGAACCAGGAACTAATGATAGTTTTCTTAGCAGCTGTTAATCCTGAGGTTAAGTCAGGGTTACTGAAGAATCATCATTCAATAGGAAAAGACATGGTTCAGGAACAATGGTTATTTCCAAAATTTGTGACAAGGTGGTGGAGACGTTAACCCAAAAATTGCAGATTGGGAGACATTCCCAGAAAACATGAAAAAAGCTCCCCATCGCCCCAGTATTACATTTAACACAGACAGGTGAAGAAATAAGTTTCATTCTAAAAGGTTTTAGAGGAGTATAATAGATTCTATGAACTACATTGTAGTTTATCAATTGATGGGCAGGTTTTTTAGATGAAACTGAAATGTTTTGCCAAATTAAATCCCCCCACTAAATCAATGCTGTGATTCTGCGCTCCAAGTTCTCTGTCCCAGATCACAGTAATACCAAGACTTCCACATTTCTCTTTTATAAGGTTGCCATAGATAAGAGACCTTGATAGATTTCCCCCTAAAGGGTTCAAACCAGTAGACCACTGGATGAGAGGATAAGGGTCTATCCCATGGAACCCCATATGCCTTGAGTGAAGATCTTAGCTGTAGGTTTAAAAACCATGAGAAACCTGGTATGTTAAAACAAGACTGTAAGTCATGGAATGTCCTTAGTCCCTTCTCATCATAAATATTCTCTAAGGTATTAATGCATTTGTCTGACCACAAAGACTAAGTGAATGGCTTCATGTCTCGCTATTTCAGCCCTTTTTTAAGATGTAATATTAATATTATGCTTCTTCTGAGTGTGCCAGTCTAGGTTTAGTTCAAAACACAATTCAGATTTTTTATTATGATGTGTTAAAGAGTGTCATTTTGGGGGTGTGTACACAGCTCGCTGTTTTAGGGGCGTGTTGCTTCACATGAAAATTAGTTTTGACTTCCCACCCAACTTAACAAGGGGGCGGAGCTAAGAGCTCCCCCGCTTTGAGTATGGCTACAGACAGGCAGACAGAGAGAAGCAACATGAGTGAGAGGACCAGCATTCAGCTGTACATGTACAACTCGGACACAGACCAAGCAGAGAGTGCTGTTGAGGAATCAGTATTCCTAATGTGCCAGAATTTGTGATAGTTACAAAATCATTTGTGTCTTTGTATAGTTTTACAGCCGCTATGTACCGATGCATGCGTCATCCGTATAGGGATGCAACGATTAACCGGTTTCACTATTAACAGCACTTTAATTCATTATGGTTAATTAATCGAAAAGGCTTCTCAACATCGTGTTTCTGCACGGAACAAAACTGCGGCGACTAAACAAAGTTATGCCATCTGTGTGCTAATAAAGTTCCAAGCTTATACACCGAGACTAATAACCACGCACACTGGATTAACTTTGACTGAGGCTATAACTGAGGCAAGTTCGTTATTTCCAACGGAGGGATGCACACGCAAGGCAACATGCTCACAATTTCCAGCCGCACCTTGTTGAGATGACAGGGCTTATGTGGGAAATGCAAACGGCTGAAGATTAAGGAAGACGCAATGAAAAGTACACAGGTTTGCAAACCCACCTAAAATTACAAACACTGGCGCCGATGAGAGCGATCATGTGGTGAATGTTGATCCGCCAGCCGAGATCAAGTGATGTTTTACAAACAAAATTTGGGAGGAGCAAGCACAGATGTTTCAGCAATTCATTACATCATTGACAATCATTCTATTATCCAATCAGTATTTGACCAAACCCCTATGAATACCAAAAATGCCCTACCTGCATTATCTCACGACTTTAGCATCCCTCACTACCCCAACACCTCACTTCTTAAACAGTATCTACCCCGGGGGGAGCGTTCTGGGGCCGGGCTAGACACTTCGCTCGAACCCCAACTCCTCTCTGTTCCCCGATACAGGGAATAACACGAGTTGGGGGTGTCTTCCTTGAGCTCAGAGCCCTCTCCATGGACAGCACGCCAAATATGCTTTCATTCTTAAACTTCTGTAAGTGTGAACTCGTGAATTGAGTGTTTTAAGAGAGAGTGCTGAAAGACTCGGTGGATCAGCCGTTTAATGTCCTGAATCTTGATACGTTGCATTCACGGCATGTTCAGCGCAAATGGACGCTTATGGCTCATTTCCACTGATTGGTACAGTACGGTACGGTACGGGTCGGTACAGGTCACCTTTATCAGTCTTGCGTTTCCACTGCTAAAAGGATACCAATAGTACTCTTTTGGTGTGCGTGGTGTACAACAGAAAGTTGCAGTCAACGTCATTTTCGCTTGAGGAAATGTTTAAAGTAAAGCAGTACGGGTCACTCACATATCATATGAGCAGCACTTCTCACAAAACAGATGCTTTACACACATAAATACTGCTGTATAAATGTTTATTACTAACTTTACTATGAACATGAGTTGATTATAACTGCAGATCAATGACAGTGTGAAATAGCCTACTGTAACGTCTGCAATTATATCAAATAAAGAAATAAATGAACATATATGAACACATACAGACCCTTACAGTCTCCGATATGTTACCATTTACAGATAAACTACACACAGCAGACATTTAGTCCTTATTTAGGTTCAAAATCAACACGAAATAGAGCCGACAGTCAGAGCAAACCTCTCCTGATTAAATGATTCTGTAATCTGCAGCAGCACTTGTAGCCTCTTGTTAGAAAGTAACTCCATCATTCAGAGTTCATAATAGTCCAAAAGGTGATGATAATAGTTAAACATGGCAGTTTGTTCACGTTTGCTGTGCTCCTTTATTTCCGGCTTCTCCTTTTGTTTTTTGGCTCGTCACTCTCGCGTTTGTTAGTTTCTGACAGGATCAGGTTTCAAAAGCACATCAATAATCAAGCACACGTTATTATCATCAGCTCAACAAGTTTGTTATTTCAATTATAGACGCGCGGTGAGCGCAAGCAAGAAAACCGCTCGCGCTTCAGACTGGCTCGTAAAAAAACTACAGGGCATAGGGTAAAATCTGCTCTTCTTTTTGGCTTTGTGGCTGTTCATCAAGACGACGACAAGGTTCACTTGAGCCCAGATTGACCAGGGCTTGTTATTATATGTATATATAGTCTCTCGGCTGTGTATGAAAACATAAACTCCTTTGTTTTCATTCTGGCTTGTTGCGTGAGCTTGTGACGTATCTCTATAAACCAATAGCGTTCAGCTGCGCATATAGCTCCACCTTTGGGACCCTTTTGGTACCTGTAATAACGTCACGGCCACCTGGCCGCCGGGAAGAAGGAGGCGGAGAACCGACGCTGTTTAAATATTTATTAATAAAAAGGACGGCAGCTCCTCACGGAGACTGCCGTCTAAATCAAAACAAACGGACGGCAGCTCCTCACGGAGACTGCCGTCAAACTGAAAGCAAAAGTAAAACATGTCCGGGCCCGGTCCTCTCTCTCTGTCCTCTGCCATCGTTCCTCCTCTTATAGTCCAGAGCTCCTTCCGTGGGATTGAAGGCAGGTGCGCGCCACAGGTGTATCTCATCTGTGGCGGGCCTCGTTTCGCTCCCACGGCTCTCGGCCACGCCCCCTCGCCACATACCCCCATCTCCCCTCACAGGCCGGGGGCACCCCC